>OVBA01004456.1:0-23476 GCA_900406435.1 Lepidium aucheri | reverse complement strand
GAATAAGAAATTTGATGGATCAGGATTGAGGCTTGGGTTAGAATGTGGCCATAGTTGATTTGAGCCCATTAAGAGAAAAAAAAAACCTAAAGACTAATTGGTTAGTCTTACAGCCAAAAACTTAGTGGGAGACTAAGTCATCCTAAAACTTAGGAACGACTTCTCCTTCTTTTTTGAGGTCTTCATTACTTATAAAATAAAAAGAAAGCGTAGACTGTTTTTTGGGTATTCTGATCAACGATTTTGAGAAGAAAAAATTCACAGCAACAATCATCTTCTTTCTGTCAAGTCTGAGAGTGTAAAGTAGAACACAGGGTTCGCAGATTCCGTTGGATTGGTGTACCATCAACGGTCTTNGTACCATCGACGGTCTCAACACAGTTCTATCCTGGGACTCAAAAACGCAGTCAACCAAGTACACCCTGGGCGTTTATTGAGTTAAGGTAACGAGATTAGTCTCAGCTCTGTGTAATTTGTTACCTTAATTGATTGTTAAATCGTTTATAAGTTTAGTTTTTGCCTTTACTTGTAATCGATTTTGCTTCTTCTTTTTGCTTAACCTGGATTCGAGTTTATAGGTTCTACACAAAGTTCACTGTTGTGACAAAGAACCACACATTTGACATGGTTCCAGATACCGAATATCTTAATGTCATTCCAACAAAGTGGATTTTCACACTTAAATATCTTCCTTATGGTATTTGGATAGGTATAAGGCACACAATGTCGCTCGTGGATTCAATCACCAATATGGAATTGATTATCTGGAGACGTTTAGTCTAGTGGTAAAATCAGAAATGGTAAGGCTCGAACTTGATCTTGCAGTCAAGAAAAGCTGGTAGATAAAGCAATTTGATGTTAATAATGTCGTCTTCCAAGGCACCTTAACTCACAAAGTACGTCTTATAGCCACCCAGGTTCATAGATCCAGTTTATCTAAAATATATGTGCAGACTTTGGAGAGTGCTCTACAGGTTAAAACAACCTTTTAGAGCTTGGTATCAAGAGTTGAAAAAAATTCTCATTGATGTTTGTTTTCTGAATTCACTCATTGATACTTTATTATATGTGTACTGTCATGGTCCTGACTTGCTATATATGTCGGTGTATATTTAGATATCGTGCTGAAAAGAAATAACAACTCTGTTATAGACAAGATTATTTCCTCTCTGTAACAACTATTTTCTCTAAAAGATCTTGATGGCCTCAATTATTTTATGGGTATTGAAGCAACACGCACATCACGTGGTCTTTATATGGTGCAAATGATGTATGTCATAGATCATTTTGTGAAGAAAAATATGCATGAAGCAAAGCCGATAACTGCTCTGATGTGCTCCTCACAGAGACTCACACTTACTTCTAGTATAGGTCTCTTGGATCCTCGAGAATACAGGGCAATAGTTGGTTTGCTTCAATATCTCAAATTTACAAGACCGAACATACCATTTGCTGTTACTAAACTCTCACAGTTCCTCCATAGACCAACATATGTGCATTGGAACGCGCTAAAACGCATCCTACGGTATGTTCACTCTTTATAGAGCTCAAAAATTCTGCTGCCCCAACCTCCGACTATATATTATGATAATGTAGGCGCAACCTCCAGCCTCTGTGTTAATCCAATTTTCCACTAAAGAATTAAGCATCTTGTCGTAGATTATCACTTTGTTTGTGAACATATACAGTCTAGTGCCTTACACGTCTCTCACGTTGGTAGAGAGAGTAACAAATGAAAAAGCCTAATGGATCTGGTCCCTCATTTCTTTTATGGCAGAACATTGAAATCTATTAAGAAGAGCAGTAGGAGCTGAAATTGGAAATGGTATCTTCCAGTTCTAGTTTGCAAATGAGGAAGACCTACAAAAAGTGTTAACAAATCAACCTTACTATTTCGCTAAATAGATGCACATAATATAAATGGCTTGATTGATAGAGCAAAATAGGGAGCATAATGCTCTAAAAACCTA
Organism: Lepidium aucheri; assembly: GCA_900406435.1. NCBI lineage: Eukaryota > Viridiplantae > Streptophyta > Magnoliopsida > Brassicales > Brassicaceae > Lepidium > Lepidium aucheri. Next base: position 21,506 of record OVBA01004456.1, on the reverse strand, counting down.
GTCAACTTTTAGCTAAGCATAGAAGGGAGCATAGAGCGCTTCATAATGCTCAATAGTTCAATGTTCCTAAAATGAGCTTTTCCCAAGCATAGGACATTAAACGAAATTGAATTACAATTTTACCCTTATTAGATTGATTAATATCCTGCAAATAATACTAAAAATAAAATATGATGTCTAATTTTGTAATTCCAAATCTAATTACTCACCACTATGCCATTAAAAGCACATATAGCCTCTTCTAGTCTTGTTTATACTTATGCTCTTTCATGCTAGAGCTATATGCCTTACAATCAGGGTCTATGTAATTGGAAGTGTTTTCCTCCTTCCTAGCTTCTCCTCCGATAGTATTCTGACCGTCGAATTATACAACACAAGCAAAGCCCCCCCCCCATTCTCACCGGTGTAAAGAACTGTAGTTCTGGATCTTGAAGGAAGCTTTCTTTTTCTTTCACAAACTTGTTTTTACTGATAAGCAAAATCAGAACCTTTCTTGCTGAAAAGCAAAGTAACTCTCCTTATCATCATAATTTCTTGCTGAAAAGCAAAGTATCTTGTGTGCATCTTACTCAGGCTGAAAAGCAAGTGAGACACATAGCTTTGGTAGAGATTTTCCTACTTGAAAAAGTACGTCTCTATAACCACTTTTGTAGGGGCTCAGATCTGTTTCAACTCCTCGCTTAACCACTGGAAACACTATATGACCACCGATGGACAAAGGAAAGAAGCCTCAAAATCTGACTGGAGGAACAAATCTAAAGAAAAAGGCAATTGCATATTTTCCTTAAACACCCACTTGTTGCCAATTGCATATTTCTTTCAAGAAGACCGACAGTTATCCATGTATCATTACATTCAAGAGCATCGATTTGCTCTCTAGAAACTTGAAGCCAATGAGCATGTTGCATAGCATCCTTAAACGAACTTGGTTCAAAAAGAGCATCTACCGTGGCTACAAATATATGTTGCTTTGGAGATACACAATCAAGAGAAACATAATTTGTTAGTGAATAAACACACTTACTTGACTTAGTTGTGGGCGATAGAGCACTGTTGCAAGGGAGTTTATCATTTACTTCAGCTGCATAGATAACATAGAAATCAAGAAGAACTAAGGGCATCTTCATTCTATGACCACACCCAAGAGGTTGAGATTCTGTAGTTCATGCTTATGTCTCAGTTTCGGTATTAACAATATCTGACTCTTTAGGTGCAGGAATGAAGTCTCATTAGGCAAGAGACTAGGGGAGGGCTCGGTTGCTCTCTCAGTTGGTGTCACAGAAGTTTCAACATCATCTTCATCGTTTTGTAAACCTGGCACATCACTAACTTGCATAACCAAATCAAGCGATGTCTGTAGCTTGTCACTTTTGGCACGAGAAGTATCTATGCATCAATAACCGGAACTTGTTGTTCAACCGGTTGCAATGAGGTAACCACGTCTTCAACCTAAAAAACTGGACTAGTACGAGTGGACTCCATTATGTCAAAATGAAAGACATGTTCAAAAAACTGCACATCTGGGGAAGTAAAGTTTTTTTCCGTCTTCAAGTCATACATCAACCAACCTTTCTACGAATAGTATAGCCAAGGAAGACACATCTTGAGCTACGAGCTGCGAATTTATCACTAGTTTTCAGAGCTTTAGTCGCATAACACAAGAACCCAAACACCTTAATGTTAATATACGATGGAGCATGAGAAAAAACAAGCTCATATGGTGTTTTACCATCTAGAAGTGGTGAAAGAATCCGATTGATGAGGAATGTAGCTGCTTGAATACTTTCACCCCAAAATTTTCTAGGTAAGTTGGCTTGAAACAGCAAAGCCTTGTCAACATTGAGAATATGACGATGCTTTCTTTCTACTCAACCATTCTGTTGTGGCGTGTAGACACAGGGATGTGTGATGAGTAATCCCGTTTCAACAAAATAAGAACGTAAGGAAAGAAAATTAGTACCATTGTCTGTGCGTACTGTCTTTACCTTCTTCTCAAATTGTCGTTCAATCCACGCAATAAATTTCATATGAACCAGCGGAGCTGCTGACTTTTCTCAAATTAGATGAGTCCAAACTGCTCGAGAATAATCATCAATTATTCTTAAAAAATATGTAGATCCACAAGCCGCTTGAGTCTGATATGGATCTCAAAAATCACAATGTAGTAGATCAACTAAATCATTAGCTTTATTAATACTTTCTTAAAACGACATACGTAATTTTTTTGCTCTGGAGTATACATCACAACATTCATCAAGCTTATTACTACTACGAGAAAAAGAACCTAACTCGGACAACAAACTAAGGAGTTTGGAGGAAGGATGACCAATTCATTTATGCCACATATCATGAGAATCAGTTTTCAAAACCGCACATGCCTGAGGAAAGAAAGACCCCGTGAAAGGATAAAACCCATGGTGTGCTTCATCAACTCCAATCAAAGTCTTCCAAGGGACAATGTCCCCTTTTTCGTAGACCAAGCAATAACGTCATTTAAAAATTTGATGGGACAAGCATCAATATCTTGTAAATTATTAATCAATGAAACATCCCATGTCATGTGATGACTCACTCTAGAGTTAATGATCAGGTCGAATCTACTATGTGTACCATACAATATTAGTTGTTCATCTTACAAGACAACTTCTCACTAGATGAACACGAGAGGAGCCACGACCGTAACTGGAATTACGACCATGACCACGAGAGGAGCCACCGTTTCTGGATTGATCCACTCACCACTCAGGGTAACCCACAATTTTGAAACATTGTGCCTTCTCATGACCCATGCAGCCACAATGAGTGCAAAAACATTGATTGCTTAGACAGAGCCATTGTTGAGGCAGAAAGACTAATAGCACCACTTATGTCTTCGTCAGTTTTGGTATTGTGATGATGTTTCTCTTGCACGATTTGCAAATATACTTGGCCGAGATTGAGATCAGACAGCCGAGCAAGAAGATTTGAGCGAGTGATTCGAAATTTCTATTTGTCAAGTCTCATTAAAAATTGGTGTATATGCAATCCTTCCTGCTTCTTGTGATATTGTTTCATAGAGGCACAACTTGTCTTTTTGCAGCAACACGAAAATCCCCTGTCTAAGTTAGCTAGATTTTTCCACAAGATGCTGAGTTTTCCATAATTGTTCAACAGTAAGATCATCCTGTTTCCACCTTCGAATCTCATCATGGAGTAGGTGCTTACGTGTGGTATCACCAACAGAGAATCAAGTCTTTATGTTCTCCCACATCTCCGATGTGTCATCAAAAATAGAGATCGAGATATGTAGTTTGTCTTCAACAGTGGTAGGTATCCAGTCAATGATGAGAGAGTTAACCATATCCCATCTCTCGGCATCATCAATTCATTCAATAGGTTGCTTTAATGTTCCATTAATGAAACCAACATTTCTTTTAGTTCGAAGAGCGTTGATCATGAGCTTCGACTAACGATCATAGTTTGTCCCATTTATCAAAATAGAAGTGAGAACTTGTCCACTATGATTTCTAGTTTGTATCACATAAGGTGAGATGAGAGAAGCGTCTTTCACTTCTCCACTGGTAGCGACCATGGCTGCTTCTATTTTTTTTCAAGAGCAACAAAACTAGGTCAGGCCAAAAGAAGCTCTAATACCATATCAAGAATATTTCTCTGAATTCTCTTGTGCAATTCCAAAGCGTTTTAAGTTACAATATATAGTCAAGATATGACTTAACCTACAAGTTAAATATTAAACCAAAATAGTTAATAACCGCCTAATAATCGGATATACTTTTCAAGAGAAGAAATGGGATCGATGTATTCATTTTTAGATACTTAATTCCACAATACCCATTCATGAATCTAGAGAATGAAGTTGGCATTCTACTATTGATAAGCGATTCTCAATGTGAATACCAGATTTGGTAGATGATTCAAGATCTTTGTGAAGATCTTCAAATTTATTAGATAGTTTGGTGACTGAAGCTTTAAGATCTTGCGTCTTTGTCACGGCCATGAGTGTATGAGCTTATCGCATCAATTGTTGATATTAAACATATAGGTTGGTTTAGTTCAATTAGATTTTGATTTTCCGATTTACTTTTTCCAGAAACTGGTTATCAACTAAAGTTAGATTAGTTTTCAGATTGTAAAAACGATTGTAAGTTTTTGGTTAATGAAAAGAGAGTTTTTAGAGTCATCTCTCTCATTAGCTCAACTTTCTCTCTGCAACAGAATTCATCAATGGAAACTTCATTCTCTTTTCAATATCTCTTGGGTTTCTTATATGGTATCAGAGTAGAGAAAGCTTGTTTTCAAACTTTCTCTCGATCTGCTTACGCTTCTCTTCTCTCTTTCAACTCAACGACAATCCTCATTGAATCTTCTTTTTTGCTTTTTCTGTTGATTTTTCGATTAATCCACCGAATGATCCTCTTATACCTTTGATTGCTGGTTAATCCACCGGTGTTGTTTGAAGATTCTCTGGTTAATCCACCGGATTTCTCTTTTCTTTTTTTTATTCTTGACAATTTTTGTCTTTTTCTTCAGCATTTTGTTATTGATAATGCTGAATCTCTGTAAAAGAAGAGTTGCATGAGCTTCTTCTGCTTGCCGTGTTCAGAAATCTATTCGCTCTAGCAATCTTGCAGATTGCAAAGTAAATCAGACTCAGATCATTGATGATCGAAAAGTTGAAACAATTCTTGTGATTGAAGCAAGTCACACGCTAATGGCATCGTAACAGAGCAAGACTGTTCCTCATGATTCTATGGATTTTGCAGGTTTATAGTTCTCTCCTTATTTTCTGAGCAGGTGGTAACCCTGGAGCTACTTTTGTTTCAGAAACTCTAGATGGTACAAATTACAATACATGGAGCATTGATGTAACTATCTCTCTTGATGCTAAGAACAAGAAAGGCTTTGTTGATGGTTCTATTCCTAGACCTGAAAAATCTCATCCTCACTATCGCCTTTGGTCACGATGCAACAACATAGTGAAGTCATGGATTCTCAATTCCGTTAACAGAGAGATATGTGGTAGTATCCTTAGGTTTCAAGATGCATCGAATATTTGGAAGGACCTGGTAGTTCATTTTCATGTGACCAATCTCCCTCGTGCTTATCAGTTATCTCAGCATATTTGGTCGTTTAATCAGGGAACTATGGATCTGTCACCTTATTACGTTCACCTCAAAATTCCTTGGGGTGATTTAGAATCCACTGATTGTGTTCAGACTTGCAAAACTTGTACATGTTGTAAAACAATGGCTGAAAAAGCTGAGAATGCTAGAGTTGTCAAGTTCCTATCAGGATTGAATGATTCTTACAATGCTGTGAGAACTCAGATTTTCATGAAGAAGCGTATTTTAGATCTTTCAAGCATTTAAAACCTTCTAGATCAAGACTAAAGTCAGTGAAATGTTCTTCTTGTGACTCAATCTTCTGCCTTTCAGGTCACGAGTACTCATACTTCTCAACATGTAGTGAATGTCACAAATGCTAATGTGAAATCTAAAAGACCAGTCTGTACACATTATGGTTACAACGGACACACTATTGACAAGTGCTACAAGATCCATGGGTATCCACCAAACTTTAAGCATAAGCAGAAGAAGAACTCCATAAAAGCTGCTGTCTTTCAGTTTTCTCTTGAAGATCAAATTCTGCACCAATGGACGTTCAAAATCAACTCAAGACTTTGTCTAAAGATCAAATTGAGAGTGTTATTGTGTTCTTCAATTCACAGACCAATGTCGCTCCTTCCATTTCAAATGCTGAAACATCAACAAAAGGATGAACAATAACAGCTCTACCCGGTATGGCCTCTACTACTTCTACATTGAATTTTGTCAGAGTTTTAAGGGCCATAGGTAGTGTCTTGTCTTCCTCTTTGTGGATCATAGATAGTGGTTCCATACAGCATGTTGTCCATGAAAAGTCTCTTTTTAATAAATTGTCCATGTTGTCAGATAGGTCGGTCACTCTTCCTATAGGAATGTAGATTACCATAGCTCGAATTGAAAGCATAAAGTTGAATGATCGTAACGTCCATCCAGTGCCAAAGTCACTGAATGGGTAAGTCACCAATCCCTAAAACGATCACTTACTTCTTCACAATGTCTTATTCATTCTAGATTTTAGGCTCAACTTAAGAGGAGTTAGTCAGCTCACTAGAGACCTAAAATGTCGACTTATATTTAATGAAAATTCTTGTTTTAAATAGGATCCTACCAAGAAAATGACGATTGGACAAGCTGAGCAAATAGGAAATCTCTATCTTTTGGACAGATGTATGTTTTCAAATAGTTTGTTTCCTAATGCCTTTTCTCTCAATTCCATTGTTGATTCCAGACTTTGGCACCAAACATTAGGCCATCCTTCTCTTTCTAAGACTAGTGTTATTACTGATATTGTTGGTTTGCATCAATGTAATAAAAGTTCCTTTGATGGTGATATTTGTCATGTCTCCAAACAGAAGCATTTACCTTTCACTTCCAACAATAACATGTGTGACCAGGCTTTTGATTTGCTTCAAATAGACGTTTGGGGTTCTTTTCTGTGGAAACCATTGATGGTTTCAGATATTTTTTTACCATTGAGATGATTTCAGCAAGGTTACTTGGGTTTATCTCATGAAAGCTAAGAATGATGTCCTCTACATTTTCCCATATTTTATAGCTACGATAGAAACTCAATATGGAGCAAAGGTTAAAGGGGTTGATCAGATAATGCCACAGAGCTTCGTTTTGATATGTTGTTTCGTTCAAAAAGCATTCGAGCTTATCACTCTTGCCATGAAACTCCTGAGCAAAACTCAGTAGTTGAATGCAAACACCAACATATCTTAAATGTTGCTCGTTCTCTCCTTTTCCAGAGTAATTTATCTCTTGAACAATGGGATTGCATTCTAACTTCTGTTTTTCTTATCAATAGGTTACCCACTCCATTACTTAATAATAAGTCCCCTTATGAAGTTTTGACAGGAAACAACCTGAATATAAAGACCTTAAAGCCTTTGGCTGTCTTTGTTATAACTCCACTTCTACTAGAAATCGACACAAGTTTCTCCCTAGATCAAAATCTTGTGTCTTTCTTGGTTATCCGATTGGATATAAGGGTTGTAAAGTGATGAATTTGGAGACTAATTCAATTCACATTTCTCAGAATTGTGTTTTGTGAGGTCATATTTCCCTATAAAACAGAAACAAATTTGACTAATGACTTCTTTTTTTTCTTTGATATAGATCATGTGAGCTCTGGATCGGATAAAGATACTACTTCTTCATCTCTGATGATAATGAGTTTGAAACAAAAAGTCAAAACTATTCCAGAGTCGACAAACACTAAAGCATCAGCACCAGAAATCAAAGATTCTAATCAAATAGAAGATGCTCTTTCTTCTATGATTCCTTCTCATTCTAAACGCCAATCTAAACTTCCTAGTCATCCTAGTAAAATACAACTTTGCACATGTTAATTATCGAGAGCCTGGCCCTTTGTCAACAAACTACTTTCCTATTTCTAATTCTTTGCCAAAGGCTAAACGTAAAACAGACTCTCTACTTATACTAATCTAAACACAATTATAATTATGTAAAGGAAAGCATATCACGTGAGCTGCACATGAATAGTTAGTGAATGAATCAAAGTAACAAATTGTCTTAACCATGGCTCATATTACGTCGGTAGAAAGCACACCATGGCTTATCAGATTCTTTGTATCCAGTACATTAACAAATTATATTCATTGAAGTGAGAAATGTAACTAATCTTCTATGTTAATAGATTGGAACGTAAGAATCTTTTCTTACAGAGGTTATTCTTTTAATGGATCCTCTTCGGACTTGACGTCAAGCTGATGCCAAATAAATAGAAAAATCAGAAATACACCAACCTCGAAGCTTTTACTAACATTGACACAATCGAATATTACAAAAATTATTTCAAAATACACTAACCCAGAAGCCAAAAAAAACAGAATTTACAATAAAACAAAAAAACCAAGAATTCAAAATCTCTAGAAACGAAAACTAATCCGCTAAATCAAACGTATAATCCTTCAAAATGAAATAACACAAACGGAGCAAAACCTTCGACGGTGACATGAGAATCATTGTCCTTATAACATGACCACCGTTGGTAGAAGAAGGAAGATAAAACTTTCTCTTGAAGTTTAACACAGAGAGAAGAGGCGAGTTAGATTTCGAACTCGAGTTTGAGATGAAGAAGAGAGAAACGAAGAACATATGCAGACAAAATACTCTTCTGGGCTGTAAATTGGGCAGCCTCCTCTTCTTGGTTATGGAAATCTTTGCTTGATCTAAGACATATTGCATCCAACTTTATTTGTTGTAAAGTCTTTAATGGGTGCAGGGCCAGCTATTGGTTTGACAACTGGTGTGATCTCAGACCTCTAATCATTTTAAATGGTGATTCAGGTTCCATTTTAACAGGTCTTCCTTCAACCTCAAAGGTTGCTGCTTTCCCTCAAGGTGCCTGGGACATTTTTTCCGCTCGTGCTAGGAATCTGGCACTTGTCACTATCAGATCTCACCTTCTGCAAGTCCATGTTCCAAACTCTACATTGGATGACGACATTTACCTTTGGAAGAGAGGAAATAAAACATCAACATCTTTCATCTCAAGTCTCACTTGGGCTGATCTTAGACAACCTGCTGACAAAGTTGAGTGGTTTAGTTCTGTGTGGTTGAAAGGCCATATACCGAAACATGCATTCACTTTCAGGGTAGCGACATTGGATAAACTCCCAGTAAGAGCAAGACTGCATAAATTATAGAGTATATATAGAAAGGACTCTTATGTAATTATATATTAGATACATTACGGTTAATCTCTTGTATATATACTGTAATTCATAGCGATGATAATTCAGTTCAACCTCTATTCCTACATGGTATCAGAGCAACGATATCTACCCAAAATTTTCACATTTTCTCACCACCTCTCAAATGGCTTCATCACCTGTTTTGTCTCAAGACATCATTGCCGTGACAGCGGGTACATCTCTCTTTAATGTCAATATGACAAATGGCACCAAGCTGAATTTAACTAATTTTTTGATGTGGAGTCATCAGGTTCAAGCCTTACTTCATAGATATGATCTTGTAGGCTATCTCGATGACACTCAATTTCCACCACCATCGACTCTTGTCACGGCTACTGCAACTATCCCCAATCCAGCGTATCACACTTGGAAGCGTCAGGATCACCTGATCTATAGTGCGTTGCTTGGAGCCATTGCAACCACCGTTCAGCCGATACTTGCCACCACAACAACATATGCAAAACCTAGTAGAGGTCATCTTAAATAGTTGAAGCAGCAAATCCGCAATTGGACTAAGGGGTAAAAATCTATTGATGATTACTTTCAAGGTCTGACAACGCGATTTGATCAACTCGCCATTCTTGGTAAACCACTTTATCATGAGGATAAGGTCAAACATATTCTGGAGGGACTCTCTGAAGAGTATAAAACAGTTGTGGATCAGATAGAAGGTTGTGATTCATCTCCCTCACTCACTGAGATCCATGAGAAACTCATCAACCAAGAGTTGAATCTTGCAGCCCAGCTCGTCACTCCAAATCATCAGCTAATCACAACCAATAATGCACAATATCATGGATCAAATAATTCCTCTAACCGGAATCAACAAAGAACCAATGACAGAAGGAACAATTGGCAGCAACAGAACAGCAATTCTGCAAGATCAGATCAGAAACTAACTCGTGGATACCAAAGGAAATGCCAGAATTGTGGTGTGTAGGGACGCAGTGCTCGTCGATGTTCACAACTCCAGTCTGTAATGAGCTCTCCAAGTCAATTTGCATCGCCAAATTCGCTTGCTCCATGGCAACCTAGAGCCAGTATGGCTACAACACAATCATATAACCCAAATAACTGGGTTGTTGATAGTGGTGCTACACACCATTTCACCACAGATTTCAACAATCTATCTCTTCATCAACCATACAATGGAGGCGAAGACGTGACAATTGATGATGGTTTAGCTATGCAGATTACCCACACTGGTTTAGCTTTTCTACCACATCTACTAAAACTCTTCGACTCAGTAATGTTCTTTATGTTCCATCTGTGCATAAGAATCTCATATCAGTATATAGATTATGTAAAACTAATAAAGTTTCTATGCACTTTTTCCCTATTGTGTTTTAGGTGAAGGATCTCAACTCGGGAACCCTGTTACTCCAAGACACAACTGAGCAAGAGTTGTACACTTGGCCAAACACCTCAACCATTTCCTCCTTCTACGCTACACCTACACCAGAAACAACCTTATTATCATGGCATTCTTGCTTGGGCCATTTTAAAAACCCTTATTTCTAAATTTAATTTACCACTTTCTACAATTATTCAAAATCAGTTTCACTGTTCTGATTGTTCAATCAATAAAGCTCACAAATTGTCATTTTATATGTCTATAATATCCTCCTCTCGTCCCCTTCAATACCTTTTCTCTGATGTATGGACTTCTCCTATAGTATCAATTGATCAACATAAATACTATCTCTTGTTTATAGATCACTATTCTCGATATACTTGGCTATTCCCACTCAAATAAAAATATGATGTTTATTCCACCTTCGTTACCTTCAAAAACCTTGTGGAGAATCAGTTTCAGACAAAGATAGGGACTCTTTACTCAGATAATGGAGGCGAGTACATCGCACTTCGTCAGTTCCGTGCTTCTCAGGGAATTTCTCACATGACAACACCACTGCATACACCAGAGCATAATGGTAATTCAGAGAAAAAACATCCCCATATTGTGGAAACTGGTCTATCTTTACTAAGTCATGCCTCACTTCCAACGGTGTACTGGAACTATGCTTTCAACGCTGCTATTTATGTGATCAATCGCATGGTATCTCCAGTTACTGAGAATGATTCACCGTATGCCCGAATATTTAAAGCAAATCTAAATTACCTGAAGTTGAGAGTCTTCGGGTGTTTATGATATCCATGGTTATGTCCCTATATGAATAACAAGCTGGAAGCAAGGTCAATTCCTTGCATATTTGTTTGCTACTCTCTCACACAATCAGCTTATCTTTGTCTGGATCCAAATACTGGTCGGGTATATACCTCAAGACATGTTCAATTTATTGAAAATCAGTTTTCATTTGCCACACGCACTCCTCCAACACCATTGATTCCACAAATAGAAACTTTCCCAAATTCAGATTCGAGACCCACGCAAATCCCAATACCACCTCGTGTACAACTCAGCCCAGCAACATCGGAATCGGTTCCTGATATACCGCATTTTTATCGGTTTAAAGCTTATTCATTTGCATGTTTTCAGATTGTTTATTTTCTTTGTATAGTCTTTTCAGGTGGAAAACAGGTTAAAATTCGGATTATGCCCTTAAAGCTTGGCCGAAGATGAATAAGAGCAATATGTGGAAATTTAAAGTCTGGATCGATCGATCATAACACTTGATCAATCGATCCTTTTTTGTTCAACAACACACAAGCTCGATCTACTGATTAACCAACACCTATTGAGAGAAATTAGCCTTGATCGATCGATTAACATACTTGACCGATCGGTCAGCGAAGCTGACAAGGACAAAAACCTAATTTTCTTATTTTTACACCTACGTTTTTAGGAACTATATAAGACCAATTTTCATTATGTTTGAGAGAGAGACTCATTACGTGAGAACAACCTGTATTTGAGATTTTGGGAGAGAGATTTTGATCTTACACAATTGAAGAAGAATCTTGAACCCTCTTATTTCATTACAATTTACTTTTATGCTTTTTAATATAATTTGCAATATGATCTTCTTATTCACCATGTATGAGTAGTTCCCCAATCAAGTTTAGTATTTTCTAGGGTTGCACGGAATTCATGAAATAGGAACAAATAGGAATTGCTTGATGTTCTCCATCTAATTGATATACTTAAGGCTTAGATTAGAGTAGTTAACTAATCTATGGATTTAAATTATCTAACACTCCAAAAGCTTGTTAGGAAATTGGATCCTCTTTAGGTGAGCAATCAATCTTTAACCGCGATAGCTGATGTTAAGGTTGATTGTAGACTTATCAGACCTGATCGATAATGCATATTATTTTCCTGGTACCAACGAGAGTTAGGATCACTGTGTTGCTAGATATAGTGATTGATACCACGAAAGTGGGTTGGTTATAAATTTATGTCTGAGTCGAGATTGTTGAATTAATGTTACTTGAATAGTTTCATGGTTCAAATTCCTTGTTTCCTGAAGAATTTCCTAAGCTTGGTGTTTTAATCATTTATTGTTAATCGTTAATTATGTTTTGGATTTAGTTTACCAACAAATTTCAATTGTCTTAGCTCTAATTTTGTTTCTGAATTGATAGTATGATAACTTGGTCCTTGTGGATACGATCCCTAGATTATTACTCGATTTGTTGTTAACTTGCAGTAGATAGTTTAGGGTTAAAACCTGATACGCATCAGTTCCCAGTTCAGAATCTTCACCTGTTAACGCCACACCACTGCTAACTTCATTGGTGAATCACAAGCTTGTCGTCTCTCCTTTGTTGAACTCAGACAATTCACCAAATGGGCATGAGAGTGAACCTCAATGGTCCCCTCAGCAAATTGAAGAAGAAAACTCTCCAATGGGCCTCATGGATCATAGAGCACATTCAAGCCCATCATAGCTTAATTCCAGCCCAGCACCTATGGACTCTGTTTTGCTACCTTCTCCATCCCTGCAAATAGAGAATGCATCTCTGTCGCCTTTTCCACCACCGATAACAGAGAACGCACACCCAATGAGGACTCGCGCCAAGAACAATATAGTCAAGCCATTGAAGAAATTCACGCTACATACTGAGAAAAACTCACTTCCAGTGGAGCCAAAAAAATCACACAAGCACTCAATGATCCCAATTGGAGAGCTGATTGCATTGATGAGGTAAATGCTGTCATCCAGAATCATACTTTCAATTTGGTTCCTCCTGACCCATCGCAGAATGTCATTGATACCAAATGGCTGTTCACGCAAAAGTATGGACCAAATGGCAAAATTGCACGTCATAAAGCACGACTTGTGGCTCGTGGGTTAAATCAAGAGTAAGGCAAGGATTATTCTGAAACATTCAGTCCTATTGTCAAAGCAACCACAATTCAAATCATTCTTTAACATCGCAGTAAGCAAGGATTGGGTTATCAGATATATGGATGTGAATAACGCATTTTTTCATGGAACATTGACGGATGAAGTTTATGTATCCTAGCCACATTGTTTTGTGGATAAGGACCATCCACATCACGTCTGTCACTTGCGCAAAGCTCTTTATGGTATGAGAACTGAAATCATATTTATGAGTCTGGGTTGTGTGAATTCGCTTGCAGATACATTAGTTTTTGTGTACTCTCACCAATTGCTCCAAATCTATGTCCTAGTGTATGTCGATTACAGAGTGGTTACAGGCAACAACACATCCTTCGTTATTGCATTCAACTTTTGGGAACAAGGTTTTCAATAAAAGACTTGAGAGCACTAAGTTATTTCCTTGGTATTTAAGCAACCAAAACAAAGCATGGCTTGCACTTGATGCAAAGGCGGTACATCATCGATCTTCTCAACAACACAAACATGCTTGAAGCTAAACATGTGCGTACTCTAATGTTTGCTATGCCAAAGCTCACTTTACACTCGGACTTGGGTAATCGCTTACCTAATCCAACAGAGTATCAACGTGTTCTGGGCAGCTTACAATTCCTGTCTTTAACTCGACCAGATGTCGCTTATGCAGTCAATAAGCTATCCCAATATGCATCAACCTACAGATCTGTGCTGGGTGGCCGTGAAACGGATCCTCCGTTATCTTGCAGGAACGCGGACTCATGGAATTTATCTTGCAGCCAAGAATTCGATCACTTTACATGCATATTTCGACACAGATTGGGGAGGAGACACGGAAGACTTTGTCTCCACTCAGGCCTATGTCGTGTATCTTGGCCGCACACCTATATCTTGGATATCAAAGAAGCAGAAAGGGGTTGCAAAGTTGTCAATAGAAGCAGAATATAGAGCTGTAGTGAACATTGCTTTCGAACTTCGTTGGATTTGTTCTCTATTGACAGAGTTACATATTCAGCTTCCAGCCATTCCAGTAATCTACTGTGATAACATAGGAGCAACTTATCTTTGTGCAAACCCGGTATTCCATTCACGAATGAAGCATATAGCGTTGGACTATTGTTTTGTTCAAGATAACATTCAATCAGGTGCTTTGAGAGTTATACATGTGTCGACCAGGGATCAGTTAGCTGATGCGATGACTAAACCACTACCAAGGGGCGCGGTTTCAAGAGTTGATAAACAAGATTGGAGTATGTCATCTACCTCCATCTTGAAGAGACGTATAGAGCATTATAGAAAGTACTCCTATGTAATTATATATTAGACACATTAAGGTTAATCTCTTGTATATATATATTGTAATTCATATCAATGATAAATCAATTCAGCCTCTATTCCTACAAAATGGGGTGTTGCTCCCATCCCGACTTGCTATACTTGGAACTATATGATTGAAACACGAGACCGCCTACGGCTCCATTGTGAATTCAGTGGAAGAATCTGGTCCCTTATTCAATCACGTCACTACCTTTCTGTTTAATGATTGGCTCCATCTTCTCCCTTGGATGAAGTCACACACATCAAAGAGAAAGAAAGCCCTAACTCTTTTGGTAGTCCAAGCGACGGTCTATGTTCTTTGGAGGGAAAAGAATAATAGGCTACACAACAATATTGCCTCTTCCGTTCCTGAAATCTTTAAACTAATCGACTGGTCAATAAAAGACATATTGCTAGCATCAAGAGAAAGGAAATCAATGGCCTCTCTCCTATCACTCTGGTTCACATATGAATAGCTTTTATGGCTTTTGTTCTTTATTTAGGGTTTTTCTGATTTTTTGCTTAAGTACAGGTGTATTCTGATTGAATTATGTAGTAAAACTTATCACATTTATGGTTATTAATTCACATAGTTACCAAAAAAAATTATTTTGATTTTCGAACAGAGTACATTTGAATAATACGAAGTTTTTTAGAATATCTGAGTAATTTTTTGTAAATTGTCACCAAATTTTAAATAAAATTTGAGCACTTGTCATATATATTAGTAGAGAAGTGCTTCTTATTAAAAAAATTACGTATCAAAACCACTATTTTAACGTGGTTGATCACAAAGTTATCCGTGATATTAAAATTTAGTATATTTTTATATTCAAATAATTTGGTATTAGTTTATTAAATTTATTTTTATATGAAAATGTACATATTTTAAAGAAATTATTATAAAACCTAAAATTATATTGTTTTTGTTAGATATATTCTTTTTTAATCATGTAGATAATTACATAATATACATAGGAAATTTAAATTTTACATATATATAAAATTAATTCATAAAAACGTAACATTATTTTTGTTTGTTTAAATATAATCTTATTTTTATTATGTAGATAATTACATAGAATACATATAATATTAAAATTTTACATATATAAAATTAATTCCTAGTTTATTTGATTTATTTATTTTGACTTACTATTTTATTCTTAAACTTACTTCAAATATTATTTTATTTAATTCATTTTGATATGAAAATAATTACATAATATTTTTAAGAAGTTATTATAAAATGAAACATTATTTTGTGTTTGTTTAAATATATTCTTACATTTTATCAGGTGGAAAATTACAAAAATACATATAGATCAAAATTTTAACTACATATAAAATTAATTTATAATTTAATTTAATTTTTTTATTTTGACTTAATTTTTATTTTAAGGACGTTTTACATATATAAAATTAATTTATATTTTTATTTACTTTTTATTATGACTTAGTCTTTTTATTTTTAAGGGAATATAATTATCTCTGAATTTTAAAATATCTAAAAATTATTTAAGAAAATTTTTCTTTTTTGATTTCATACTATTTAAAATTTCAATGAGATAAAAATAATTACGTATCTTTCATACTTATCATAATCTTTATTAAATTGTATTCCTATTTAAATATTATTTCATGAGACTATGGAGATCATTCAAATCAATTGAAATGACTTTAGTTATCGAAGAGGTTAATATAAAAGAGTGATTTAAATTGATTTGAGATTTTGATATATTTTAATTGATTTGAGATTTACATATTAAAATTTTTAATACGCACATTATGTAATTTTTTATAGGTTTAATAATTTCCGAAGAAACTAAAAATAAAGATAAATCCAAAGGAGAAAAGAAAAAGTAAAATATTAATATATATTATTAAAGAATTGATTTCTCTAAAAAGGCTTATGTATTGTCACCACGTTTAATATGAGCATGGTTGATTACAAAGTTTCTCTTAACAATAAAATTTAATTTACTTTT
The DNA here is from genome assembly GCA_900406435.1 of Lepidium aucheri. NCBI lineage: Eukaryota > Viridiplantae > Streptophyta > Magnoliopsida > Brassicales > Brassicaceae > Lepidium > Lepidium aucheri. The sequence continues at coordinate 5,091 of OVBA01004456.1, read as the reverse complement.
ATAATAGATGTTTCAATATTTAGTTTATTTTATATAAAAGTAATTACATGAATTTTCTAAGAAATTATACTAATATAATATTTTTAGAAGATTTGAATTCTCAATTTTACTTTTTAATCGTAAGAATTTATATGTTCATGAAAAACTCAAAAAGACATATTTACCATGTTAATATCGAAATAAGTATATTAATTATATTTCTAAACATTTAAAAAACTGTTTAATAACATAGTCATATTAATAATACGATTAAATATGTATGAAGTTACTAAAATCTATTATCTAATATATTAATTTCATTAAATTTATGTTATTTTATTTTATATCTTAGAAAGTTTATATTATATACAATCCATATTTTACATAATTACCAAATAGTATTATCTTTAATATTTTATATGATGTGGATTAATAAAAAAATAGTTAGCAATGTATAGTACAAAATAAATATTTATGAACCAATTTGTGACCTGACACTGTTGGTACAAAAAACAAAATATCGAAAACCTCCAAAATGTTGTGAAACTAAGAGAATTGAGAAGTGAATTGTATTTTATTAATAAATAAGAGTTACATATTTTTAGGGGAATACAATCCCATGAATAAGTAAACCAAGTATTAATAGCACGTCCTTGACTATCAACTACTGATTGGTTGAAATTGAAACCATTTAGGTTGAAAGCCATAGTATTAATACCTAAAGCAGTAAACCAAATACCTACTACTGGCCAAGCCGCTAAGAAGAAATGTAAAGAGTCCTATTAGGAATAGCAAATAGGTTAAACCGTCTTTCATCTAATGGGCCAGTTATGGAGCTCATCTATATGATTTATAACACTCCCCCTTAGATGACATAACCGTGCCTGACACTAAACCGGGATCTCTATAATGCGTTAGGGAATGTTGCCTCATTAAAAGCTTACTTGGAAAACCCAGTGGGATAAAACCATGGTGAAGGAAAAAGAGTACAACACGCACTACTCCCCCTGATTTGAGCATCATTGTAACACGCACTACTCCCCCTTAAGTCTTTGCATTCCAATCTGATGGATGAGCTTCCGAAATGTTGAAGTTGGCAATGATTTGGCGAACAGATCAGCTGAATTATCGCTTGATCGGATCTGTTGAACTTTGACCTGTCTGTCTTTCTACATCTCGTGGGTGAAGAAAAACTTAGGCAGAATATGCTTTGTCTGATCTCCTTTGATGTAGTCATCCTTAAGTTGAGCAATACATGCAACATTATTCTCGAACATAACCGTTGGCTCCTTATCTTCTTTCATGCCACAATCGGATCGGATATGTTGAGTCATGGACCGTAACCAAACACATTCTCTGCTGGCTTCGTGAATGGCTAATATTTCTGCATGATTGGATGAGGTGGCCGCAATTTTCTTCTTCATAGATCACCAAGATATAGTCGTTCCTCCATGCGTGAAAATGTATCTGGTCTGTGAGCTAGCTTGGTGCGAATCTGACAAGTAACCTGCATCAGCAAAACCAACTAATCCATCCGTGTTATGGTTAGTGTAAAAACAATCCTAAGTCCTTGGTACCTTGTAAGTATCTTAGGACGTGTTTGATACCGTTCCAGTGCCTTTGAGTTGGATGAACTAAAATGAGCTAGGAGACTCACGGCAAAACATATGTTTGGTCTACTATGACTAGCCAAGTACATTAAAGCTCATATGGCACTGAGGTATGGCACTTCGGACCGAGAATTTCTTCATCGTCCTTCTTTGGACCGAATGGATCGCTGTCCAATCTGAGGCTTCTAACAATCATTGGGCTGGTCAATGGATGGGCCTGGTCCATATTGAATCTCTTGAGTACTTTTCTGAGTATATGCCATTTGATGCACAAGGATTCCATTATTCCCGTACTCAAGCTACAATCCCAAACAGAATTTCGTTTTTGCCTAGGTCTTTCGATGATATTTAACTGTTTGGACGATTTTACCAGGGGTCCCAAGGATGTTTAAATCATCCACATATACTGCTATGATTACAAATCCTTTGTTTTCAAATTTCTTTATATAATACATGGACTTATGGGGTCGTTCTTATATTACTCTTTAACTTTATACGCCCACTTTTTTTATGTCCATGATGGGATTTGTCCAGCCTTATGTAGTTTGTTCTCGAGAACCTTTCTCATCATTTGAGCTCAATACCCTCTGGGAATCTCATATACATTTCATTCCAGTGGACTATATAAATATGCGGTCACTTACATCTGTTAGCCTCAAGTCAAGTTTATAGCCAGACTTATTAGAAATACAAAATTTTGTAGCATCCACCATAGGGGAGTATATCTCCTCACAATCTATTTCTGGTCTTTGTGGGAACCCTTGTGCAATAAGCCGTGCTTTATATCTCACGATTTCATTATATTCATTTCTTTTCCTCACAAAGACCCATTTGTGTCCAACTAGTTTTATATCAAATGGTGTCCTTAAGATCGGACCAAACACATTCCTTTTCTTTTATGAATTTAGCTCCACGTTTCCATTTTAAACCTATCAGGTCTTTGAGTGGACTCATACATAGACGTGGGCTCCTGATCCTCATTTAACTCAAGTGATACCTTGCATGCAAATATATGATTTATGTCGACATTCTTTCGGTTCCATTGTAATCTAGACATGATATAATTTTTTGAGATCTCATTATTATCATTACCATCAGGACCTTGAGGTTCAACATCCCAAACCTCATTAATAGGTGCCTTAGGTCTTTCAGCCGTGACCATGTCTATAGTTTCTTGAACCTTGGAATCAATCGCACCTTTCTTTGATTTACGAGGGTTCTTATCTTTGGAACCTACTGGTCTACCCCGTTTCTTACGTGGCATAGACTCTGTAGCAACTTGATTGTGTCTCTTCTGGATATCTATACGTACTAGTGCGTTACAAGCTGGTATGTACGATTTTATAACTTTCTTTGGGTCAACAAAGGAATCTGGCAATTGATTACCTAGCTTTTATAAATGTATAATCTTATAGATCTTTGATTCACATTCTCGAGTCCGAGGATCTTGCCAATTTAAGGATGTTTTGATTCNTTTTATAAATGTATAATCTTATGGATCTCTGATTCACATTCTCGAGTCCGAGGATCTTGCCAATTTAAGGATGTTTTGATTCCATAATATCTCTTTGACCAGCTTGTTTGTCTCTCCACCTTATGTAGGAAACTCGGATTCAGCAAACTGACAATCCGCGTATCTGGCCTTAAATAGATCACCCGTAGTTGGCTCGAGATACTTAATAATGGTGGGAGAATCATATCATATATTCCCATCCTCCTTTGAGGTCCCATCTTTGTTTTCTGTGGTGGTGTTATGGGTACATAAACGGCACACCCAAATGTTTGAGATGGGAAATGTCTAGCTCTTGACCCGTGAGCAATTGGGATAGAGAATATTTATGTTCACTTGATGGCCTGATGCGTATGATTTCAGATGCATATAATATTGTGTGTCCTCAAGTGGCTACTGGAAGCTTCGACCTCATGAGTAATGGTCGAGCAATTAATTGTATCCGTTTAATGAAAGATTCAGCTAATTCGTTCTGTGTATGTAGATGTACCACGGGGTGTTCAACACTTGCCCCTATGGATATACAGTAGTCATTAAAATCTTGGAACGTAAATTTACCAGCATTATCTAGACATATAGTCTTAAGTGAAAAGTCTAGAAAATTTGGCTCGTAGTCTTATGATCTTGGCCAGCAATCTAGCAAACGCTTGGTTTCTAGTTGATAAGCAAACATGCGACCAGCGGGTCGATATATCCTTTCCAGAAAGTTCAAAGTCTCTTTAGTTACTTTGACTGGTGATGGCCTTATAATGAGTTTCCCTTGTGAACATGCTACACACGTGAGATTCTTAGGGATAACTCTTTTCTCTTTCAGGGTGTGCCCTTTTGAAGTTGTGATTAGCTTACGCATCATGTTAGAACCGGGATGGCCAGGCCCGTCATGCCATTTAGTGAATTCAGTAAACATCTTGTTTACTACATCATGTCTTTAGACATTTTGTTTTATTTTGGATTCTCAAAGCGAATGAATAATATATCATAAAACAAAGGCAATAAAGCAATATATAATCCAAAATCATAAAGCATAGAAATCACAAAGAAAGTAAAACAAGGAAAGCATGAATCAAAACACTAGATGTCGAATTCAATTAGCCCTTTTAAGGCAATCAGGAGTTTCATACTCCATTATATGACCTTTGTGTAGTATAACTCAATAGTGCCTTTACTTATTGTCTTAACATGATTAGGTTGTAAATCCCTTGGAATGACTCCTTACGTCTATATCCAGTGTGAACATACTTTGGAATGACTCCTTAAGTCTATTTCCATACTTTTGTGTTCCACTTACTAGGGATGTGGGATTCTCTAATTCTCCCCCTCGAGATAATGACATTCTAAGTTCATAAATCTCGAATTGAATCCCACTTCATACTTTAGGTTCTTTTCAATCTTTGAGACTTGGGAAAATATTACGCATACATGATTTTGTCTATTTCGTTCCCATAGGCAAACATAAATCTGCTCTTCTAGAGCTTTCAATAATCTCGATATTACAAGATATTGTACTTACACTAGTTTCTTTTCTCATCATATAAGAGAACTATCTCTTGAAAGAAACTATGGTTTATATAGCTTTATTTTCTTCTGGTACTGGGGCAGATCCATGAGATCTCATTGCAGAGTTCATTAGTAATAACTCATTGTTTTGCTCGGCAAGTAGCAAACAATAGATTTAGACTTGCATATGTCTTAAAACCCTTTTCACGATATTATTGCTGAAGCAACACATTGTTTGAGTGAAAGGTTGAGAATGATTTCTCAAGCAAGTCATTCTCAGTAACCTCATCTCCACATAGTTTAAGTATTGAAACTATCTTAAACAATGCCGAATTGTATTCATCCATGGATTTAAAATCCTGGATTCTCAGATTTTTTCAATCAAATCTTGCCTTAGGTAATAACACCGTTTTCTGGTGATCATATCTGTTTTTCAACTCTGTTCAAAAGTCAAGAGGATTTTCAATAGTGAGGTACTGGTCCTTGAGACTCTCA
>OVBA01004455.1:0-23481 GCA_900406435.1 Lepidium aucheri | reverse complement strand
TGGATGTGTACAACTTGGAGACACACCTCGCAGGCCTGAGCCGCGAGGAGAAAGTGATGATGATCTGACTGCTGGGAATACTGCACAACTCAAGGAGAGCCCTTGCCTACCTGTGCAGCGAGGAGAACAACCAGACATTCCCAATCTGAATTTGACAGAAGGAGTTGCACCAGTTGTTGCAACCAAGTTCAAAGCACCTTTCCTTCATGTTTAAAGAAGAACCAAGCATAACAACAGAAGGTCCTTTTTGATAAGAAAATGAGCGGTATTGAGCTAAAGATTCATATCCTAGATGCTTTTGCTCTGATACCACTTGATACGATTCCACAAAGGAATCAATCCTAGTTTCGACACTTGAAGGATCGCGAGTTGATAGGCTTGACTAGGAGACGACAAACAAACTCAAGTCAAGTTGTTGGATAGATATTCTCAGGTTAGAGACGACAAACAAACTCCAAATGAGATGGTGGAATGATGGACGCAACAAAAGGTTGCGAAAAGACCCTTTGATAAGTCGAAAAGATCAATAATCGACAAACGATAAAAGATCCATGAACAAATCTTTAAAGAGTTTTTTTGATTAAAGGATTGTTGTTTTCTTACAATGGAGGCCACCAAATTTAAAGGGAAAACGGAAGAAGAGAAGGCTTGGTCATTCCCAAGACTATCTAGAAATTCAAAGAAATTTAAATCTATTTTGAAAATGCAATAAGCATTAAACTCTTCTTTTGACTTCTCACTTTCCTCTTGGAGTCTTTAAGCCATGTTTTTGGACCTCTTATGGGCTTAAGACTCATTAACCAAAAAATTCTCTTGATAGTATAGCCCAAAACCTCATTAAAAACCTTAAGGAGAAAACCCAATGGGGTAAAACTCACTTAAGGGAAAAAGAGTGCAATTGGACTACACACTCTTTGGTTAATCTTCTTGAATACTAATCTCAAGCATCAAGTTATGAGTTGGTTTCACTTCTTCTTGGCTCCATAGTCTGGTTCCATGTCTTGGAGGTGTTGTTGTTGAACTCGGGCTGCCAATGATCATATCATCTCCCACTCTAGATAAGCATCTGGATCACTCTTTCCATGAAAAGCTGGGATCTTTAGCTTTAGTCCATGAAAAGCGTTGGATATCTGAGGTGCCTCATATCTTACACATCTCCTATTGTGACTGATGTACTGAGACTTATCACTGCCATAGTAATCTGTATCCTCTTCACTGTGAACTGAATGCACTTGACCTTGCTCTGGTTGTTGTGGTTTACATTGTTTACAAGGTGCTGATCGAGTTTAGGTCTGGTTTGTGCTTGTTCATAGGAAAGTTGCTGATCCTTTCTAAATTTCTCAAACATTTGCAACATCATTTTTCTCATATTTGCAATCATAGCTTCCATCAACAACTTGTTTGGCGCTGGAACTTCTTTAGTCTTGTCTTCAGACATTGTACCTGGAAAAAATCAACAAGAGAACAAGTAATATATATGATCCTTATAATAGTAAAAGTAGTTCAAATCAATCAATATAGCATTTTCTGACACTTAGATGTTCAAAAGTCACTCTTAATATCTTCAACAATCACAAAGAATTCAAGCAGTCCTAGCAGTTGTATAGATATGAGATCTAGAATACCAAAAGACAAATCGAAAAGCGTAGAAAAACATAACCTGATACAAAGCGGCTCCGATACCACTTGATATGTTCCTAGGATACTAAGAACATTGGCCTTGGATCACTTTGTATTGGTTAGGAAAATTTTGGGTTGATGGAAGATGAATAGTCTAGAATAAATAATTGTTGAGGAAAATTCCTGGCGAATGAGTGAGGGGAATCGAATAAAACTTGAGCAGAGGAAAGAAGAGAGGTTGAAGTGTCTTCTGATAAAGATTGTGCGCAATCTAATGGAAGAGTGAGTGTGGGAGAGTGTGAGAATGTCGATGTGATTTTCTGGGTAATTTGGCAAAAGACAATGGAATGAATGAAAGTTTCAGAGGTGATTGATATTACACACTAATTCAAGGATTGAGAATGCTAGAACTTCTAGCAAAGGATTAAATAAAAGAGAGAGTTTTTGAATAAAATGTTTGATGAAAATGAAGAACTAGGGTTTTGGACTACATATCATAGGGAGCTAAGAAAATGGGCTTAAAAAAAATCTCATGGGCCAAATTTAAAATTATCTAAGACCCAAATCAAATAAACAGAAAATAAAAGGCCAAATCTTATACTTAGCCAAATTTCTTTTCCCCTAGTTCCTTCCTAGCATGTTGTCAATAGGGATAGATGTAAAGAGTGTGTGTTAGCAAGTCTCATTAAAAATCTTGGTCTAAAAAAATCCAATGGGCAAAACTAGACACAAGGAAAAGAGTGCAAGAACACACACCTCCCATTGACAATCGTTAGCTAGAATCAAGACCAATGTGGTCGGATGAGCAATGAGACTAAGGTTGCTTTCAGGCTGTATTTGCAATGTGTCAACAGCTTGTTCAAGGAGTCTAGCTTTAGCTTGAGTAATAGGTCCAGTTGGTAGCACCAAAGCTTGGTGCACTTCATCCGGTTCGAGTTGCGCTTGGTTGATCGGTTATTGTCCAACTATTTATCGGTGTGCGCTTGGTTGATCAGTCTGGTGGATTGGTCATTGTCCAACTGTTGATCGGTCTGCGCTTGGTTGATCGGTCATGGTCCATTATCATATCATTTCTCATCTAAGCTTTCTTCCTTCTATATTTCTCATCATTTGCTGAAGAGGAAATTTCCACCATTTATATGTTGTTTCTTAACTACTTAATTTGCAGTAGTTGCTGAGCCAAAGAAAGACCTTACATCGAATCCACACTACACAAATCTTTTTTTACTTCAGAGTTGAGAGGTGTTGAAGATTGAATAAAGCATTTATACCTTCCTGTAGTTGCAACTTGCAAAAGAGAAGGAAGATGACGAACCATAATAGAAAAATCCAAGAAGAAATAAAGAAAATTGAAAATTGAGACAAAGCATTACACAAGAAACAGAAACAAGGAATCATATCAAAGAACAATGAGAGTGAATAAATCATATTAAAAGACAGAGACATTGAAATATTGTTTCTCACACCATCATATTCAAGGATATCAAAAGACAAAACAGTGAAAATCAAACAATACTGGTAAAGAAATACTGTGAATGAGAAAAAGTCCCGTCAATTTATGCTTGTGAGTAGAGAGATGGTTAGCTTATACCAGATAAATCTTATTCTACATGTGAAACGTGACTGGCTGTCACGTCCTGTAAGTAAATGTAGTGAATCAAAATTAATTCGTAGAATGAAAACTAAAAGTTAATTAGTAGGATGGAAACTTAATTAGTAGAATGAATCAAAAGTAAAAGTAACTTGCAATGTTTTTCCTTGGCCGATCTCGTGGCCTCTTTACTGCAACTAAAGCTGGTTCGTTTATGCAGGTCGTGATATTATGTCCATCTTTCTTGCAACTAGAACATGTCATTATTCTTCCATCACGTGATAGTCTTTTCTTTTTTGATGGTTTCTCATGTGGTTCTTTCACTCGATCATGATTTTTTGGTCTTCCCGGTGGCTTTTTGAGCGGCGGTGGTGAAACAGGAGTTCTCATCGAGCCTGATCACGTCCATCTTCTCTTGATTTTTCCAATTCTGTTTTAGCAACCTTGGTAAATTCTTCTTTGTACCTATGTGCTATTACTGATCTTTTGGTAATTCGTTCCATGGCCTGCCTCATTATAGCTTCTAACATATCTACCAATGGCTTTTTCTAGCGCTCTTGATGGTTTTGTTAAAAGACTCAAACAAGTTATTTGTGTTTTCTGCAGAACAAGACTCATTTCTGAAGTATGCTTGTGACCAAGTGCCAGGTTGAGTGTGCATCAATGATGTATAAGAAACAAGGTTGTACTTTTTCATGTCATCATGGTTTAGTTCTAGTTCTCCCATTGTGTAAGAACGCGCAACCCTCCAAAACATTATCTCAAGCTGTGGATCTTTATTTTTTTTCTTCCAGTTGGCTAAGATGTGACGAGCGCACATCCGATGCTTAGCAACATGTACATTTTTGTGAACAGCGTTAACTATATATATAAAAGCAAAAGATAAAATGATAATCATAAATTAAAATATAAAGTAGAAAGTTGCCAAACTTTTGCTTGTCGGAGATAAACATAATGTTTTCTCCTTCAACAATGTCTAAATCCACTTTTTAAGTGATTTATAAACCACTCCCAATTGTCTTTGTTCTCAACATCAAAAATACCCCATGCAAGAGGATAAATTTTATGTTCAGCATCCCTACTAATTGCAGACAAGAGCTGTCCTTTGATATCCCACTTTAGAAAAGCACCAAAACACAAGTATAAAGGATAAAAACGTTGTTGCCCAACAGTAGAACTAGGAACAGTTTGTATACTTAATGCAGATCCTGGATTAGAGCTTACTATTTCATCTTGATAGTCCCAAAGTCTAGCAAACTACTCACTATGAATCATCATCCTATCATCCATAATTCTCTTTTTTGCCTTCTCACATTGTATCTCAGTTACCTCAAAATTATATAGCCTTTTAATTTCTGCCATAATTTCTTTGGGACTAAGCTTCAGATCTATTCTGAGACGTTCTTCAAAAAACATGGTAATTCTTTGTACATTTAGCATCTTTGTATAGCTCATTTTCTCACAAACATGCTTATCTTCATAAACGTTAATCACAAGTTTATTAATCCTTTTTTCAAGAGAACAATAAACTCGCCATTCACACCCTTTTGCACCACATTTTGCTCCAAGTGCTAAAGTCGTTGACTTGTATAAAGCAATGTTATACGCGTCTTTTGTAATATAAAAACACATCATTTTTGAACTCTTGAGCAAAATTAAACTTTTCCCCAAGTAAAGAAGCTCACTTGGATCTGCGTCCCTTTCTTTTCATATTCACGCTCTCCCCATTCATCCTCCATTACAAGAGCTTCATGCATTATATCATCATTCCATATGTCATCTTCTACTTCAAGTTCTATCTCATAACTCCCTACATCTTCTAAACCATCTGTATCCCTTTGTTGATTATCTTGGATATCTTCTATGTCTGTCTCACGCTCATAATTTCTTAACTCATCATCACTGCCAAGAGCTCTTAATTCGTCACCACTTCCAGAATTCTGACAATGAAATTCGTCCATACTCTCTTCCCTATTTAAATCCAATAAAAAAATAAAAATTTGTAAAGTATAAGAATATAAATTGTAATACTGTTGGGATTATAGTAAAGACGTGTTTCTATAATATGTTAGCTGCTGGTTGAGCCATGATTAAAACTTTAAGCACTTTTCTCATCGTATTCTAAAATATTATTATTAGTTTTGTAAGGAAATTAGAATTGGGAGGAACTCTTACAAGTAAAACCAATGGAAGACGAATACGAAAGAATACAATTCGTTGTTTCTAGTAACAATGTCAGGCTTATCACACCCAGAAAAAAAATTATGAAACCAGAATTCTCAACACTTGAAAACTCGAAATCTCATACCGTATTCTCAATGGTTGAAAAGCTCTTCGAATATCCAGTTTCTTCCTTTGTTTCATCGCTCCTTTATGTATTCATCGTTTAAAAAAAAATTCTCCCGTGGTTTGACAAAACAGAGGCTATTTATGGTTAGAGTATGTAAAGGAGATGTCGAAACTATTAATCTCGTACGTTACATATTTCTTATTAATGGTGGTAGTCTCTAATGTTTTGAAACTCGGGTCGGACCGGCCGGTCCGACCGCTTTAACCGGGACTCATGACTTACACCGGTCCGAGTTAATTTGAAACCCGAAATTAGATTGAACCCGCAAAACCGGTAAAAAATCGGTAAACCCATTGACCCGTTGCTACTAAAACCCGGTTTATAAAAATTTAATTTCAAATTTTTCATTTCTATAATTTTCCTTTTCTAATACATTAAAAATGGAAAATAAATCACTTCAAATCCATATATACGATATCTAACATAAACTCTCTGTTTTTCTTGCTAATTTTATTTAGGTAAAATCACAAAAATATCTAGGTTCATTCTTAATAACAATTGTATTGTTTTATATATTTTGCTTCGGTTGGTCAAAGTGAAGAAGCCATATGGACTCAAGGAAACGAGATGAATTCCATTGAATAAGAAGAAGTTTATACTATTGTGGAACTTTTATTGATGACTTCAAATATGTTTTACTTTTTTATACATTATCATATTATTAATATATATTTTTGGTATATTATTAAAACCCGGTTCCACCGATCAACCCGATCCAACCAACTATCCAACAACATTGCCGAGTCGGTGATCGGTCCGGTTTTCAAAACATTGTCTCTAACTAACGCTGTTTGTTAATTTAATTAACGGAAATCCAAAAAGATTAAATTTTGAAAAGTTTGATATTTTTTAAGGTTAACTAAAATAGTTTAGATTTATTTGGATTATTATGTAAGTTTAGGTTTTATTTTGTTCTAAGCCATAAGTTGAGTATTTTTAGGAGGTTTTCCTAATATATAATATATAGTTTAGTAAGTGACTTAGATATATATTCTATTTGTATTAGCGAAAATGTACAAATAGAAAGTAACTACAAGATTGCTTTTGTACGAGAGAAAATTGAAGCTAGAGGTGGCAAATTTTTATCTACAGGATCTCCAAGTGGAAGCTTCGAAAGTGAAAGCTCCACAAAAAATAAGACATTTTATATGGCAAATATTATCTGGACAAGTTGCACTCGAATATTATATGAGAAGGCGTGGAATTAAGAGTGATACAAGGTGTGATAGTTGTGGTGCAGAGGATGAGAATATTAATCATGTTCTTTTCGAATGCCCACCTGCGCTCCAGACGTGGACACTCTCAAAAATCCCAGCGGGCTCTCAATTCCATGAGAATTTGATTTCTGCTAATATTGACTACTTATTTTGGCGAGTACCAAAAACAGAAGGTTATAGTACCTTCCCATTTATCATGTGGTTCATTTGGAAAGCACGTAATGAAAAATCCTTTGCAGCAAAAACACAAGACCCCCAAAAACTAGTTCAACAGGCTGAAGCAGAAGCGGGTGCTTCGGCGTCAGCTCAGCAAGACATACTGTCAAAAGCCAATAATGGTGGAGCTTTGCTGTACTCTAAAGGAGGAAAAATTTCTAGACAACATATGAGAATCCAGCTTTTTCAGGATATAAATGTATGGTGGACGCATCCTGCAAAGAATCAGAGACTTTCAGAGGGTTAGGATGGTTCTGTTTTCCCTATGATGATGTTGGAGAACATATGGGAGCACAATGTTCATGATGAAGCCTGTCTCCCCTACATGCGGAACTCGAGGCTCTTTTATGGGCCATGACATGCCTGAGTTTGATTCATTTGCTGGAAGTAGAGTTTCTTGTAGATTGCTCGGAAGTTGTGAAGATGGTGGAGAATCTATTAGAGTAACCTGCTTTCTCACCATATCTCAAGGATTTTTTCAGACTCAAACAGGAGTTTGATGTGGTTTCAATATCCCTGATTCCACACACGTTAAACTACAAGGCCGACTACTAGCTCCGAGGGCTCAAGATTTATCAAGGAACATCTCTTTGGTCAAAATATGCCAACCATTTAGACTTGCTTTTAATCTCAGTTTATATAGTTAAGTTGACAAACAAAAAAGAAAGTAACCACAAAATAGTTACTTTTGTATGTGTGTCTCTACATTGGATTGTCTTGTAGAGACATATCCATTAGTGAAAGTGTATCATGTAATCCTTGATGTGTGTGATTTTTGATAGTTTTAGAGTCGTATTTTAGGTCTCTTTGCATCTGTTTAGCTAGATTTTCCGTGCACTTAGGCCTGTTTAGGTTAGTTTTGCACTCTTTGCATTTGCATTTGAACTTTTGGAGTTTATCTAGGTAACAGAGCAAAAAAGGAGCAGAAAAGGAGCAAAAGTGGAGCTAAGGACAAATGGAGCAGCTGCTGGAACGTCTAAGGCAAAAAGGATCGCGCACCCTTGGATTGCTACCTCGCGGATTGCATGGCGAGGACTACCCAGAACGCTCAACAATGGCCGCCTCGGTAACTTACCTCAATCTATCTACTGCGAAGGAAGACCAAGACCCATCTCTCTTCACAACAAAGGACACACTTGGAGCCACAACTCAGTCTAGAACCACGAGGACAAAGATAAGAAGCACTCCTCGTGCCCAAGCACGCCCAAGGAATCTGAGGACAGATTCACAGACTGCCTTGTTGATCGACTTAGGTCGGTTTTACCATTAGGGTTATGAAAATAACCCTATAAATATTCCTTAATGAAACTCTTATCATTTTATCTAATATTTTTGCCGCAAAACTCTCTCTACATTATTGCTTTTATTTTATGCTTGTTTAAGGTTGGTACTTTTTGAAAGATTATGATTGAATGAATTAAGTATTGCTTTACTTATGCAATATAGATCTTCTTGCAATTTTATTAAGCTTTACTTTACTTATGCAATCCAGATCTTCCCCGATCCTCCGCCCTCACAAAATGAGGTTCGAGTAGATTGATACTACGAGTTTTAACCATATATCCTACTGCAAGTGCACAACAAACGAAATAGTATTTAGGGATCAAATCCACGAAGACCAATTATCACACTAACGATTATATTACTTAACTAAAGCTAAGACGATGGATATTTTGATTGGAATTGATTGTAACTAAGAAATATAATGTAAAACAATAACTAAAGGCATCAAGCTTAGGGAATTCATAAGGAAATCAAAGGTTAGAATGAGGAATCTATTCAGGTAAGTTCAGTTCCGTTCTCGACTCATAAATAACAATTGACTAACCTACTCTCGCAGCGATAGTCATTATGCTTAGATCCTAGGGATCCTAACTCTCGTTGGTTCTAGAAATCTAACCACGCAGTATTAACAGTTTTGAAATGCCCACAACCCAATCTAGCATCAACTCTTGTTGGTAGTGAAGGTATTGCTTACCTAGAAAGGTTCTGGTTCTTATTAAACTTCTTGGATAATAAGTATCCTAAGATCATTGATTAGTTAGCTACTGTAACCTAGGCATTAACCATGTTTCTAGGCTGAGAATCCATATTAAAAGCCTATTTATTCCTCACCTTATGTCCCTTAAGATCCTTAGAATACCCTAAACTCGACTATGAACTACTCAGACATAGAAATAAAGAACAAGCAAGTAATTGTAAAGGAATTCATTGAAAACTGAAAATAGATAAGAAAATTTATTTAGAAATTCTTCTCCAATGGTGTAGAGATCTAAAATCTTCTCCTCTAGGTTACAACAAACGTCTGTAACTTTTCTGATTTTAAAAACTATCTCTAAAAACGTGTTTTTGACCTAATATATAGAATAAACCGAACTGGTACAAAAATAAGGAAATTTGGTTTTTGCTTCGCAAGGTCAGTGATCGATTGATCCTTGAACTGCTCGATCGATCAATGTTTCTTCATTCGATCGTAAAGATTCCAAGTCGTGCAAAGGATTGTGCGTAACTTCTTCTTCAATAGCTTGATCGATATCTGAGTGCTCGGTCGTGCAATAGATCGTGCGCACAATATAGATGGATGGAGATTGATCATGTCAAGCATGAGAAGTCGATCAATGGATTGAGCGTAGTCTTCTCCTTTAAAGTTGTGATCGATCGATCTTGGTGTTGATCGATCGATCCTTTGTCTCGCAGTGGAGAAGTCCAAAGTTAAGCTCCAATCTTGCTAAGCATATGGAATCCAAAGTATCCTTTCATTTTGTAGCTGAAAGGACTCTAAAAACACAGCAAAGACTAAATAAAACATATGAATTAGTAAGCTATAAGTCGGTATGAATGAGGTATATCAATTCCCCCAGACTTGGCTTTTTGCTTGTCCTCAAGCAAATACACTGGAGTCTAAAAGAAATATACAAACTCAAGAACTCATTCTTCATAGGAATTTAACACCTCATAACCTAAGCAAAGAACACTCAATTCATTTGATGAGAGAGAGACCACCTTATACTTCCCCCAGACTTAACAACTAGTCCATCCTAACTCCAAAATCAGACCCAAAAGTTCTAGATCACGATACCAACCTCTTATAAATCTAAGTCCGGTCTTATCTAGAGAATATCGATCAAAAGACACATGGACTCATTCTCAATCCTAAGTACCATCCATAGTGTGGTTCCTTTCCTCATATTCCTTTCTTTTCAAACCTATTTCTCCCTACTTTTCTAGGGTGTCATTTTTTTTATCGGTAGTTTTTCCTTTGTATTTTCAAAGGTGTATAATACAAGTAGCTTCATTGGAGTTTCTCTCAGTAAGAAGGTTAGTAAGGTAAAAAGGATTACGTTGTTGGATGTATCCTTGGAACTGTCCAGTTTACCTTAAAATTGAGCAACGTCATTGAGAAACTTTTACCCTAGGCTTACTTCCATTGTTGAAACTAAGTGCACGAAACTTTGAGAAAAGGAAACCGAACTCTGGGATAGGTTCTCAAAACTGAGACTGATAATCCGATCTAATGTATACCAACTCTCTAGACAAAAAAATTAAAGCAGGTTAAGGTTAAAGTTGATACCAGATTTTTGAAACAATCGAGAGGAAGTGGTGAAAAGATGAACAGCTGATGAATCTATGAGTTTTCTAATAGTCAACAATGCTCATCATAAATCAAAAAAATGCTAGCTTAAACCCTTATGAAATGTACCATTTCTCAGAAATCATAGTTCCTAAACCGACAAAAGCTTATCTAAAACAATGTTTGACTCAAAACAAAAGAAAAGAAAGAAACTTCATCAGCAGAAAAACGATTCTCCTCCAGACTTACTTCACACCGGGACGGTGTGTATATTAGTAAGAGAAAGAATGATGTAACCAAAAGAAGTAATTGAAAATTTCTTTGGAATTCAGAAAACGTACATGGAGGTATGGATCAATCGAGCAACCACTGATCGATCGGTCCTATGGAGATCGAGGGATGGAATGATCAAAGATCGGTCGACAGATCGTGCACAAACAAACGAGAGGTGATGATTGATCGAGCAGCATGTCATGGTCAATCGATGGATCAGGCGCAAACACACCAGGGTTGCAGATCGATCGAGCAGAAAGTTTCGGTCGATCGGCGGATCGTGCAGTCTTTCTCATCCTCTGTTGCATGATCGATCTTTTTGTGGATCGATCGGGCAGTGCTCTCGCATCGCGTTTCCTGAAAACAAAAGACAACATTGACTTAAAACAAACAAAAAATAAAGCAAAAACTAACCTATTAGTGGGTTACCTCCCACTCAGCGCTTGCTTAAATCAATAGCTTGACTAAGAGAGGTGCTATGGGGGAGTTATATCAGTCAAAGAGATGAAATCTTCATCGAATTTTTCGGGAGAACCAAAATATGGTTTAAGGCGCTGTCCATTAACTACAAATTCTTCTCCCTTTTCGTTGAGCAACACCACAGCTCCATACGGTCTTACTTCCTTGATGGTGAAAGGACCGGACCACCTTGACCTAAGCTTACGAGGAAAGAGTTTTAAACAAGAATTAAACAAAAGAACTTTATCATTAGGAGCAAAACTTTTATTAGTGATATGCCAATCATGTGCAGCCTTTGTTCGTTCTTTGTAAATCCTCGAGGTGTCATAAGCCAAATGTCTGATCTCTTCAAGTTCATGTATCTGCAGTGACTGTCTTTTTGAGGCAGATTTTATGTCATAGTTGAGATGCTTGATAACCCAATTATCCTTGTATTCGAGTTCGATTGGATGTTGACAGGACTTACCATATAGCAGATGGAACAGAGTTGTCCCTAATGGTGTCTTGAAAGCGGTTCTGTAAGCCCAAAGAGCATCATCCAACTTAGTCGACCAATCCTTCCTTGTTGCACAAACGGTTTTTTTGCAGAATGCTCTTGATCTCTCGATTAGAAACTTCAACTTGACTACTTGTTTGAGGATGGCATGGCGTGGCAACTTTGTGGTGAATTCCATACTTCTTCAGCAGATTGTTGAACGTTTAGTTAATGAAATGAGAACCACCATCACTGATCACAATCCTCGGAATACCAAACCTATGAAATATGATATGCTTGAACATCTTTAAAACTACCTTGGCATCATTGGTTGGACTAGCTATTGCTTCAACCCACTTAGATACATAATCCACAACAACAAGTATGTATTGGTTCCCAAAAGAGATAGGGAAAGGTCCCATGAAATCGATTCCCCAAACATCAAACACCTAAAATACGACTCTGATTTCTTCTACTTATGTTACCTTGTCGCTGACAAGAGTCACATGATGAAACAAAGGAGAATGTGTCACGAAACATCGTAGGCCACCAGAAACCTGATTGAAGAACCTTTGCAACAGTCTTGAAGGTAGCAAAGTGACATACATATGAAGAAACATGACAATAAAACAATATACCGGGAATCTCGTTTTCAGAAACACATCTTCTGAAAATGCCATCAGAGCATTGTTTGTATAAGTATGGAGCATCCCAGTAGTATCGACGGACATCCCTTAGAAACTTCTTCTTCCTGTAACATGAAACTCACGAGGGTTAACATCTGCAGCGAGATAGTTGGCAAAATCAGCAAACCATGGAGTGCCTGGAACACGAGGAGGATCAATAGGCAAGTGTCGAGCATAATGGGCAGATTGTATACGATAAACTTGCTCTTCCCTTAAGCTGTCATCAAGAGGAACTGAATCGTAAATTTGTAGTCTAGAAAGGTGGTCTGCGACTCCATTATCTATGCCCCTTTTGTCCTTGATCTCAAGATCAAACTCTTGCATCAACAACACCCAACGAAGCGGCCTAGGCTTAGCATTTTTCTTGGAAAGGAGGTACTTAAGAGCAGCATGATCAGTATGTACAATAACCTTAGAACTGACAAGATAAGATCTGAACTTCTCAAAGGCAAAAACGATGGCTAGAAGTTCTTCCATTGAGCATCATCAAGTGTTCAGCTATCATAGTAGATTACATGCAACTTCTTATCTTTTCTCTAGCCCAAAACAGCTCTAACTGCATAGTCACTTGCATTACACATAATCTTAAAAGGTAATCCCCAATCTGGTGGCTGAACTATTGGTGCACTAACTAAAGCTCCTTCAAGGTCAGAAAAGCTTCCTCACATTCCTTGGTAAACTCAAACTTAACATCCTTTCATAGCAATTGAGTGAGTGGTCTGGCTATCTTCGAGAAATCCTTAATAAATCTCATGTAGAAGGCAGCATGACCGAGAAAACTTCTGATTTCTTTGACTGTGGTTGGCGATTTCAAGCTTGTCATTACCTCGATCTTCGCCTTGCCAACTTCGATTCCTTTTCCTAGTATCTTGTGACCGAGTACTATCCCCTCTGTAACCATGAAGTGACACTTCTCCTAATTGAGCACTAGATGCTTGTCTTGACAACGTTGGAGAACCCTGCAAAGATTAGAAAGACAACCAGAGAAAGAAGAACCATACAAAGAAAAGCCATCCATAAAAACTTCCATAATATCCTCAATCATATCAGTGAAAATCGACATCATGCATCTCTGGAAAGTAGTCGGGGCATTACATAATCCGAATGGCATTCTATGATATGAAAATGTACCATAGGGACATGTAAAAGTCGTCTTTTCCTGATCGTCGGGATGAATGGGAATCTGAAAGAAACCTGAATAACCATCTAAAAAGCAATAGTAATAATGGTTAGCAAATCTCTCAAGTATTTTATCCATGAAGGGCATAGGAAAGTGATCCTTCTTAGTGGAGAAATTTCAAGTTCTGAAGTCAATACACATTCTATGACCTGTTACAGTTCTAGTAGGTATCAATTCATTATTCTCATTCTTAACTACAGTAATACCTCTTTTCTTAGGTACGACATGAATAGGACTAACCCAATTACTATCATAAATAGGATATATGATCCCTGCTTCTAACAGTTTCATTATTTCTTTCTTGAAAACTTCTTTTAGATTCGGGTTCAATCTCCTTTGATTCTCTATAGAACTCTTAGACTCATCAATCACATGTATCCTATGCATGCATAACTCAGTTGAAATACCAGGGATATCATCTAAGGAATAACCTATAGCTCTACGATACTTTCGAAGTTCTCTAATAAGCGTTTCAGTTTCAGAACCATTCAACTTAGCATTAATGATCACAGGATAAGTAGAACTAGGACTGAGAAATACATACCTTAGCCCAGATGGGAGAGTCTTAAGCTTGACTTTGGGAGCTTTTAACTCACTCCAAGGATCAGTCAAGGTTGAAGGTATGGACGGTTTTGGAGGATCTAAAATTGCATAGGCTATCATCTCCTCAATCTGTTTACACGAGTCCATCATTCTAGCATAACTTGTTGCTTCGTCATTTGCAAACCCAAATTCAGATTCTATCCTCGTAAGTGCCAGCTCAAGAGGGTCCTCAACAAGTATCTCTTCATTCAACTCTTCTTCAATTTCTTCAGAAGTATCAACTGAAAAAGTCATACCATTCATCATCTTGTCCATCTCAAATCTCATCTTCATATCACCTAGCTGTAGATCAATTCTTCCATTCTTGACATCAATCATAGCACCTACTGTTCTGAGAAAAGGTCTACCTAATATTAGAGGATCCTTAGGTTCTTCATCTAGTTTGAGCACTACAAAATCTGTTGGTACTAATGCATTCCCAACTTCGACATCAAGATCTTCAAGGATACCCACTGGAAATTTCAGTGAACGGTCTGCAAAGATAAGAGAGATCTTTGTTTGCTTGAAGTCCGAGAATCCTAACCTTAAGGCTACAGGCATGAGGTATACACTAGAGCCAAGATCACACAATGAACGCGCAAAGGTCACATAACCTATCTGAACTGAAAGTACAAATCGCCCAGGATCTTCTTCTTTCTGAGGGATCCGATTTTGAAGTCTAGAACTGCATTCTTGTGTAATCATCATCACTCTCTTCTGTCCTATGAACTTGTTTGTTACTAGAGCTTTGATATAGTTATTAAGTGAAGGTATCATCTGCAAGGCATCAAAAGGTAATCGAACAGAGAAATCTGATAACAACTCCTTACACTTGGCATTCTCCAAATCCTTTTTAGACTTCTTTGTTGGAATGGGATAAGGTGGTACTGGTACATATGTTATTTCAGGTGCTGCTAATTGCTTACGAGTTACGGTTTCAGGCGATGGCTCTCTCTCAGGTGCTGGAAACTGCTCTGGTATTGGCGTAGGTGTGGTTGTTTCCTCATAAATCTCTTAAGCTGTATCATCCTCAACATCGACTACTACTCTCTCTGGTCTTGGCCTTTGGAAATTTGCTTTAAGCTCCTTGCCACTTCTCAGCATAACAACATCACAAGCTTGATGATCATCATTCGAATCAAGAGGAAAGGTTGTGTTTTCCATTGATATGTCTGGATTTTGACGCTTTTTAGGACCATTATTAGAGTCATTTTCCATCCATATCATAGCATTTGCATCATCCTAGTCCTTTTAGGGTAATTTTCATGTTGTGCACTTGCATACCATACATTCTACATATGGAGCGGATTTAGGTGTTTTAAGGAGCATTTTGGAGCCAAATGGATGCAAGGAATGGGGCAGGCAAACTTAGGAAGACTTGGATGAACAAAGAAGCAGAGAAGCCAAAGTTTAGACTCCCTTGCACCTCAGCCTCGCACTACCAACGGCGAGGACTGACTGAAGAACCTTGGCTCGCACTATTGCCTCGTGTGTAGACCTCGAGGATCACATAAAGACCTCACCCTTGTGGAGAAGATATCACCGCGCAGCGAAGCCTCGCCTTCTACCCCGAGGACCAAGATTAAAACCACTCCTTGGTGCCCAAGCTCGCGCAAGAAATCTGAGGGCAAGATTTCTGGTTGATCGATTTAGGTCGGTTTGACCATTAGGGTTATGCAAATGATCCTATAAATACCCTCTAATCACTCTCTTATCATTTTTATCTGTTGTTTAGCTGAAAAAACTCTCTCTATTTTTTTGTTGCTTTCATTTATGCTTTGATTACGGTACTTTGATGTTTATGCTTTGATTTGAATGTAATGAATTTATATTGATCTTCATCTTTACTTTCAACTCTTTACTTTATTTTTCTTTATGTTTATGCAAATGAGATCTCCTNCTCTCAAGCCATGAGACATGAGTAGATCCTTGTGGATCTCGAGGATAGGGAGATCGGAGGTGAATCAACCAATTCCCTCGACGTGCAAACATGATCTAACTTTGATCTCTTCTCACATGGCTAGGCTTAAGGCTGATATCTCCCTTATCAAGAGATATCTAATTTGGGATGTGACCTAACGCTAGCTCCAAAGGAATCGGAGACCAAGTGCCATGTGAGTGATGGTTTGATCCACCGAGGAGATATCTAGTATTATGGGTCGGCTATTAGATGTACTGGGCCAAACTTTAAGCTTATGATTCGGTATGATCGTGGCTAGCGCCGTAATGGATCAACCGGATTAGTTAGGGATCTTCACCATGAGAATGGGTTGATCTAAGCTTGTCCCGGTCTAGGAATCGCTCTATTTAGCTTGGGAGGTCGGATCTGCGAGTTTACCGCCATCAAACCCTCCCTATCCTCTAGATCTATGCTTTTAACCTTAGTTTCATTCATTGCAATTATCTTCCTATGTTTCTATGCATTTCTCTGTTTTGAATGTTTAGGTTCTGTTTTGATTTTGTCCTCTAGTCTATTTTGTCCTATTAACTAGATTCCAAGCTCATTAGATAACCTAGCCTATCTTTGTGACAGATTAATAGGTTGCATAAACTAGGAGCTAGTAGTAGATAGGTTGATTACAAGCAACTTCTGAGTATTGGTTTGACAATTCCCATTACTTATTCAATGCTTCAATGATTTGATTTAAGGACTCAAAAACCTTGTTATCAAATTGGCGCCGTTGCCAAATCAGTTTTTGCTTGTTCTAATTTATAATTTGCTAGTCTTAGGATCAGGTTTAGTGTCATTACTCTTATTACTTGTCTGTGTTTCACTCAGCTTGGATCTATAAGGACCAAGCCTCCACCTTATTGACAAGTTGTTGTTTCTGTCTTTGCAGGCCTCGCCATTTGACACCAAGGCCAGAGACAGAATCGGCATCCTCGTTTCAACTCCTGCAAGTTGTACGAGCAATCAATACAGTTTAGTCGGTTGATGCACACACGGTCGAAAGTTTCTCACCACCTTCCTCCACCCACCAACGACATTAACCAGCTCACTCGTGCAATCCGACGAGAGTGTGTCAGAATGCAGAAGAAGGAACCAGATCTGGACAACACCACACCGGGAACGACGACGGCTGGAACTCCTCAGTAAATTAATGAAGCCGCCCACTAGGCACGGGCACAGAACCCACCTCGTCGCCTTCGCTGTATAGGTGCGAGCTACACGCCCAGTACACATACTATAAGGAATGGGATCTAGCTGCTGGCGATCCAGAACAATAACTTCGAGATAAAGAGTGGTCTGATCTCCATGGTACAGAACAATAAATTTCATGGTCTACCTTCGGAGGACCCCCTCGACCATCTTGACGAGTTTGAGAGATTATGCTCACTCACACGTATCAATGGAGTGAGTGAAGATGCGTTGAAGCTCTGGCTCTTTCCTTTCTCTCTAGGGGATAGAGCACATCAGTGGGAAAAACACCTTCCCATCGGATCAATCACAACTTGGTCGGAGTGCAAGCACATGTTTCTCACCAAGTTTTTCTCCAACTCACGGAAGGCAAAGCTTCAGAACAGCATATCCAACTTTGTCGAGCAGAGCTGCGAATCTTTGGTCGAGGCGTGGGATTGGTACAACACTTACCAAGCTTAGTGCCCTCATCATGGTGTCATGGAAGATACAATCCTCAACAATTTCTACCGAGGATTTCACCCGATGATTCGTATGTTGTTGGACACTGCAAGTGATGGGAGCTTTCTCCAGCAAGATATCAATGAGGGACGTGCATTAATACAGAACCTCGCCTTAGCCGATGGACAGTATGGCGAGAACTATGACCGAGCTGTTAGAGTAACCTCAGATTCCAACACTTCTCCAAAAAAGGAGTTGAAGCAACTTCATGAGAAACTGGATAAATTGCTCATGGTGCACACCAAACACGTGAACTTGGTAGAGGAGGATGTAGCCGAAGAGAACGAGGACAAGCAATTGGAGGAGATTTGTTTTGTTCAAAACCAAAGTGGATCTAATTCGTGGGTAAATTACAAGCAGAATCCGAACTTAAGCTATCGGAGTACAAACGTGGCCAACCCATATGATCAGGTATATCCACCAAAGCAAAGAGCGTGGATTCCAAAGGAACAATGGCAGCAGAGCCTTAAGCCAGCACCCGCTCCAACACAATAGCCAACAACAAAAGAGGAACAACCTGATGTTATGAGTATGCTCCAAAAGATTTTGAAAAGCCAAACCGCACACTAAGCGGAGATGACCACTAAGTTTGGCGAGGTACATAGCCGAATTGATACCAGCTATAATGACCTCAACTGTAAGTTTGAAACTCTCAACGCTTGGCTAAAGTTGTGGAGAGTAATCAAGCATCGTCATCTACTAAGATAACGGGTCTGCTACCCGGTAAGGCCGTTCAAAACTCCAAGGAGTATACGGCTCAGTCCATCACTCTCAGAACGGGAAAGGTACTCCCCTCAGTCGTGGGACCAATGGAAAACGTTGAGGACAGCGTTATTCAAGCTGGGGGGGGGCAGAATTGTCCAAGACCAAAGCTGGAGGTATACAATTCGGACACGCACCTCGCCGACCTGAGCCGCGAGGAGAGGTAGATGGTGATCTGTTTATGGGAAAAACTGCACAACTCAGAGAGAGCCCTCGGTCTGCCTGTGCAGCAAGGAGAAGAATTAGATATTTCCAACCTGAATAAGAAGGAAGGAGTTGCACCAGTAGTTGCAACCAAAACCAAAGCACCATTCCCCTCACGTCTAAAGAAGAACCAAGCGGAAAAATAGAAGGTTCTCTTTGACAAGCAAAGGAGTGGTATCGAAATAAAAACTCCTATCTTTGATGCTTTTGCTTTGATTCCGCAGTATAACAAATTCTTGAAGGACACTCTAAAGGAACGAGAAGAAGAGTGCATGGCCATTGGGACTAGGCCATCCGGATCACTCCTGATACCAATTCTCCCTCATCAAAGAAAGATGTTTGTTGCGGAAAAATTGGGTGATCCAGGAAGCTTCACACTTCCTTGTGCAGTAGGGCACCTCACATTCATCAACTGCATATGTGACCTTGGAACATCCATCAGCTTAATTCCACTGACAACTGCACAAAAGCTGGGATATTCAAATTTCAAGGATTGTAAAATCTCCCTGGTCCTCGCCGATAGAACGACAAGGAAGCCAAGGGCACTGCTCGAGGACGTAGCAATAAGCATGGGCAGTGTGTTGGTTCCTATAGACTTTGTGGTACTAGAAATGGATGAAGAACCTGCTGATCCATTAATGTTGGGCGGACCTTTCTTGACGTCAGTAGGAGCTTTGATCGATGTAAGGAATAGGACCATTGAACTCAAGGTTGGAGAAGGGATTGGCATGATGTTTGATTTAAAGGAAGGCATGAAGAAGCCCACGATCGATGGGCAATGCTTCGAAATTGAGGGAACACTAGAAGAGATGGCTGATGATGCAAACGAGGAAGCTCTGGTTCCCTCTGCAAACCCATACTAGAAATGTATGAAGAGTCGAGCTTGAGAGTCTAAACAAGCCCACTTGGGAGGGAATCCCATGTCTATCCTTTACTTTCAAAAACTCTTTTTAGTTTTGTTTAAAATTAACTTAGCTTTGTTTAAATTTTAAGAATAATCTTTGCTAGTTTATGGTTATTATTATTGGGCGTTTGAAATCTTGATCTCAGGTTCAAGGAGCTTTGGCTACACTCTTGGTGAAATCGGAGGAAGTAATGCCCTCATTAAGCCAAGAGAGAGTAGGCACCTAGCCCTTGGAGGCAAAAGAACAAGGAGTGGGAAAAATTTGACAAAGAACATGAACCCCTCAGGGCATGAGGCCGAGGAGAATGTGCGAGTAGTGTTCACATCGCCTTGAACACCACTCATGAACCTACTTGCACACCTTAGTATCCTTTTATATGGAAAGTTCTAGTCAAATTTATCCCAATATAATTGCTATTGACTCATTACCCAGAGAAAACATTGAACATAGAGCTTAGTGGTCTAGAATGCTTTAATTGTATCTATCTTGGTATCTTGGCTAACTCTTGTGGTTTTTAGATATTACTTCGAACAGGGAGCCAATCACGATTCAAGATAGTCAGAGGAAAGCAAAAAGAATGGTTCAAGCTTGGGTTTCTCTGAATGGGTAGTCAGGCCTCAATGTATGCATCGAGGAGGGTTGAGCGAGGAGGTTTGCTAAGGAAGCACAAAAGGACAAAACTTGATATGGTTCCAGCTCACCAAATAGGGCCCACGAACACCAGTCTTTTGCTAAAATCTAGGCACGGTCAAGTCAAGGGAGGACTGATCTAAGGGTTGAAAATCAGTCAAAGATTCGAAATTTACATGAACGGCTTGGATCATGCCAAACACAAAGGCGAATGGAAAGTATCTCGGAAACCATGATGTCTCCCTCATCAAATCCGAGATTTTCTCCCTCATGCTTCCAAGATTGTCTCCTCCTCACATGCCATACTCGGCTTTAAGAAGACCCAACTTCCATCATCTTCTTCATTCACCTTTGAGCACTCAAGCAAACAAACTCTCTCTCCCTCTGTGTTGATTTCTCTCACCGAGTTACTTTCGCTCATAACCACCGAGTTACTCTCTCTCTCTCTTCCTTCGAGCTACTTTCTCATCCTTGTCAAGCATGTCTTCTGGTGACCAAAGAAAGATGTAGGAATACATGAGCAAGTTCATGCATGACATGATGAGGGCTGGTATAAAAGAGATGGCAGCGGTACTCGGCGACTCACTGCCGGTCCGCCGTGACAACAGACCTCGCCGGTTCCTTGTCCAATTGGACGATGATGAACCAGGTGTTCAGATGAGAATTGGGATTCCGATCAGGGAATCGGTGAGGACATCGGCGACTGAGCCAATGGATTGGAAGTACAAACATGGAGAAGGCGGCTAAGCTGAAGAGAAGAGAAAGGGGAATCACATAGCCTCGCCCTCAAGCACCAAGGACAGTGACGAGGACAGACCGTATGTTCAACCCTCGGCAATGGAGGTTTAGAGTGAAGACAAGAAGGAGATAGAAACCAGAACTGAGAAGAAGGGGCAAAACACGAGGTATCGCCGTGTGATTGAGGACCTGAAGAAGAATGGCTACTCGAAAAAGGAGGCAAAGAAGGCCTACGAGGAGCGTGAGAAAGAGAAAAAGAAGAAGTCTACAAAGGAGGATGATGAATCCGACAAGGCTTATGCGGCTTTGAAGGCCATGGGAGTTAAAGGTACATATTTCCCCCATTCTGGAACCATGAGGGAGTTTGGAATTACTGAGGAAGCAGATAGGGTGTTTAGCTTGCTTGGCGTGAAAGTTTGCATGTACAATATGGCGAGTTCTTACATTGAGGAGACATTGCATTCCTCACAACCATAGACCTCTTGATTTACGCTAAGACCAAAAAATCCAAGATCAAGAAGGATGGACCTGGGTACATAACGTTCACCGTGTATGACAAACCATACGCGATGACGTTGAGGGAGTTGGACCAAATTTTTGGATTTCTTTCCGGAGAGGCGCCACATCCGGATATTGGGGTTAATGATACAAATGAGGTTTGGGAAATGCTGACGAGAGTTAAAGTGTATGATTCATCCCAAAGTAAAGGAAGCTGGATCCGCAACCCAGCTATCAACTATGCAAGGAGGGCAATAGCCAATGTGATTTTCGCCCGACCCTCTACCTTGCCAATCAACCTCGGAGAGATGCACATGATGGTAATGGCGATGAAGGAGATTGTTGGCATGACTCCAAGCAGACACCATATTGATGGAGATGAAGGGCTCTCCGGATTGTCATTTGTACTGGCAAAACATCTCACCTCATACCAAGCACGAGCTATGCGCAAACAGGGAGAAAATCCGGGAAGCTGAAGCACATCTACATTGGTGGAGTGGTTGCTCGGATACTTGAAGCCAAAATGGTACCATTAAACACTGAAAACTATAATAGGGTTCCACCCCAATTCATGGACATTCACTATCTTCAAGGAGCAGGCCTCCTAGCCAAAGGTGAGGTAGAAGGACGAGCCGTCTACAAGTTTGATCACCCGGAAAAGAAGGATTCCACAATGTAGAATGTTACTTTCACCCTACCCCTTGCAGCACTACTCGGAGAGCACCAGCGAGGAAAAGCTCCGCAACCAGAAGAGGAGGCAGACGAGGAAGAGGTCGACCCCGAATCCTATTTCTTCGAGGAGTTCATTGAGAAGAACCAAGGGACAACTAGCAAGGAAGCCCACAAGCGGATTGGGAAGCTCCAGAAGTTGGGGAAGTGGCTGCTCAAGAAGGTGAAGGGCATGACAAAGGAAAAGGAGGAATGGGTGGACGAGCGCAAGAGGATGTGGGCAAAGATTGATGGATTGGAGTCCTCACTCAGAAAAACAGATCCTCAACCTCACCCACATGACTCGAAACCACCGGCGAGGAGGCACTGAACTTCAGCAGGTCCGAGCCCGCACCAAGATCAAGCAGAGCAACCACGACGCCAATCATTGGACATGATGCGGGTTTACAAGAGATCTAGGAAAAAGGGCCAGAAACACCAAGGGCAAAATCCTTAGGAAGGGCCCTCGCATACATCCCTCGCCAACCATGACCGCGAGGAGTACTCGGACTGGCACCAGCACATTGCACCAATGGAAGGAATAGCTCCAAGAGGGTACCCAGACCCTCAAAACTGCACTCTCGAGGACATGACTGCCTCGACTGCTCACTTGTTCGACTTCTAGGAACCAAACTCCAATGTTTTGTACATACATTTTATTTTTAGTATTTTTCTTTCGTTTTGTTTTCTAGACAACTCTCTCGGACTTCTATACACACATGGGACTATGTGATTTAAGTTTGGGGGAGGGGTCTAGAGTACTCTCACATTGTTTCTTGTGATCTTATTTTTTATTTTGCATGCATTCGTTTAGGTTGTAAAAATCCGTTAAGATATTTCTTTATGCATTTGGTTGTTGCATTTCATAGCACCTAAGGCATAGAAAGACCATAAAAATTTAAAATTTTTTGAAAATGAAACTTAAAAAATAGAGTGATCATGTAGTTGCATCCATTTAGCTTTGTCTTTAGGTTGCATGCNCACTTAGGACTCATGCATCCAAACTTGTTATGTGGGAATGATCTTGATGATGGGAAAATCTTGATAAGTTAAGCTAAGTAACCATTTTTAATGCTCTTGATTGGTAGATAGCCGTTTTTGAATGTTTTTGAGCGGATCATCGCTTTGGTGAACTTTGCTTGGGTTGTGTTTTGAATAGGTCTAGTTTGATTCCTT
>OVBA01004454.1:0-23482 GCA_900406435.1 Lepidium aucheri | reverse complement strand
ATGTTTGAAAACTATGATGAGCAACAAGGAAATAGGCATCATGATATGATTGCAAATGCATATCATGGTAATATCCCATGTGTCCCTGAAAATAGAATTGAAGAACCCAACCCCGAAGCAAAACAATTTTATGATATGTTAGATGCTGCAAATGAACCTATCTATGAGGGATGTAGAGAAGGTTTATCCAAATTGTCATTAGCATCTAGGTTGATGTCTATTAAAAGTGAAGGAAACATAAGTGAGAGAAGTATGAATCAATTCGCAGATGTGTTGAAAGAGTATTTGCCAGAAGATAATAATTCTGCAGAGAATTATTATCAAATGCAGAAGTTAGTTGCAGGTCTTGGATTACTATCAAAAATGATTGATGTTTGCATTGACAATTGCATGATTTTCGGGAAAGAGGATGACAAGTTGTAGGAATGTCGATTCTGTGGATAGCTGAGATACCGAGCAACACGAGGAAGGACGCGTGTCCCATACAAACATATATGGTACTTGCCAATTACTGATAGATTGAAACGATTATATCAATCAGAAAGGACATCAGAGGCAATGAGATGGCATGCAGAACATATAGTAAACGATGGCGAGGTGACACATCCGTCAAATGCAAAGGCTTGGAAACATTTGCAGACGGTACATTCTGACTACGAGATGGCAATTTCTCGTATAGAAAGATCCGTGGGCCTATTGATTGACCATAGATGCGAACTGATCGACTGATTTGCTAAAGAGTTTAGGAATGTTTATTTAGGTTTATGCACTAATGGATTTAGCCCATTTGGTTTATCTGGGAGACAATATTCTCTATGGCCTGTAATATTGACACTATACAATCTTCCACCAGATTTGTGCATGCAAAGCAAGTTTTTGTTTATGACTATTCTAGTTCCAGGTCCTAGTCATCCAAGGCGTTCTCTCTATGTTTTTCTACAACCTCTGATTCATGAGCTAAAACAGTTATGGTATGGAGGTGTTCAGACATATGATTACTCGCAGCAGCAGAATTTCAAGATGCATGCAGTTTTAATATGGACAATCAGTGACTTCTTGGCGTATGGAATGTTATCTGGATGGACGACACATGGAAGGTTATCTTGTCCATATTGTATGGGATGGTTTGATGCATTTCAACTAAAACATGGTAGGAAATCGTGTTGGTTTGATTGTCATCGTCGGTTTCTGTCCATGCATCATCCATATCGAAAGAACAAGAAGTTGTTTAAAAAGAACAAGGTTGTGCGTATTCCTCCCCCATCACACATGTCAGGTAGTGATGTGTTGGAGCAGATTGATCATTATGGAGCACAAGAAACTTGTAAACGTGGGGAGTAATTGGCACACTCCAGGAAACTTGTCTGACGGATATGGTGATTCTCACAATTGGCACAAAAAGAGTATCTTTTGGGAAATGTCATATGGAAAGACCTGTTACTACGACACAATCTAGATCCGATGCACATCGTTAAAAACTTTTCTGATAACACTATGAACACGATTTTAAATGTGCAGGGAAAGAGTAAAGACAATTTCAAGGCAAGGTTGGACTTACCCGAAATATGTGCAAGGCCTGAATTGCATATTACACATGATGGCAAACAACCAATTCCAAAACTTCGGTTGTCCGGAGAAGCAAAACAGACATTGTTAAATTGGATTTCTTCAGATGTAAAGTTTCCCGATGGTTACGTGTCGGAGTTCTCAAGATATATAGAGCAAGGGAAAAAATATCTGGTATGAAGAGTCACGACTGCCATGTATTCATGCAACGACTGCTTCTTTTTGCATTACTTGAGCTTTTACCAACACATGTCCACAAATCAATTGCCGGTAAAAAATTATATATAGTTTATGTTTTTAAATTTTGCTATTTAAAAATTTGGTTTTTAATTATATAGTAAATATCAACTTTGTAGGGATCGGAGCATTTTTCAGGGATCTATGTACACGAACACTGACAGTTGATGGCATAGCTCAATTAGAAACTAATATCCCAGTGTTGCTCTGTAACTTGGAAAAAATATTTCCTCCTGCATTTTTTGATATGATAGAACATCTTCCAATCTACCTGCCACATGAAGCAGCTCTTGGTGGTCCCGTTCAATATCGATGGATGTACCCATTTGAGAGATTTATGGGACATCTAAAAAGAAAGATCAAAAATCAAGCAAACATGGAAGGATCGATTGTTGTTGGAAGGTCATATTTTATTCTAATTATATATGTTTTCAGCAAGAGGCATAAGGAGATACTCACCCAGACTTGGTGAACACTCTTCACAACACCAAACGCAACAAACTTGGGGTGTTTGTGGACAAGAAAGCAGAGAAGCTCTAGAACGATGTTACTGCAAAGTTCACAGAGCTAACTCAGGATAGTGATGAGAGTACGGCATCTGGGGGACTAACTACCGAACAGAAGAACCAAGTTTACGCAAATGTAAAATTATTTTAATTCATTTTTTATTTTTTTTAATACTTAATTTACTATACTAACGTTAACTGTATTTCTTCTTTTAGCTTGCTCCCCATAAAAAGGGGAGAATATTCAGCACTGGATCACTCGGGTCAAGGATTGAACAATGCTTATCGCCTGACGGGTTCTCTCAGTCATCTAGATCTTCTAATCATGATCTGAGAGAATTAGTAGATCGTCAAGCCAAGGTTATTGATAAGACAACCAAATCACTACGTAAGGCAAAGAAAAGGAACTTGAAATATGATAAGTTGTGGACTATTCTGGCGGAGAAAGACAAGGAGATAGCATCAGAGTTCTCTAAATTCAATAGAGACTCGGAATCCAGTTCTGAGGATGAAGACCCGGAGTTGTAGTTTTTTTTTTGTGAAATATTTTTTTTTTGTAGAATATTTTTTTTGTAAAATATTTTAAAATATTTATTTGAATTTTTTTTTTATTATTATATTTTTTTAAATAAATAATTAAAGGCATCGTAAATACGTCGCAAACTCCTTAGACGTCGCAAATACGTCGCAAAAGAAGACATCGCAAAGACGTCGCAGAATAGTCGTCGCAATTCCCTCGCAAAAGTGGGTGTCGCGTATACCTCGTAAGTTTGACTTCGCAAAACCCTCGCAAAGAAAACGTCATGAATCCGTCGCATAGTAGACGTCGCAAATTCGTCACATAATTTGGCCTCGCAATACCATTGCATAAAAGGCGTTGCAATTTCATCGCATCTATGGTCTCGCAATTCCATCGCAGATATTTCATCGCAAACGCATCGCAAACATTGCGAGGAATTTGCGACGTCTCTCTATGTGAGGGATTTGCGAGGATTCTTGTCCGTCGCAAGTTTTGCGACGAATTTACGACGTTTTTTTTGTGACATACGTTTTGCGAAGTTTTTTTGAACGTCGCAAATCCGTCACAGATGGTGAAATCAATTTCCAAAACGCTTCAATAGAAGCAAAATGGTCTTGTATTGGGTCCAGAACTCACAAAGTAGGATCAGTACCAAAAAAACAAACAAACAGTGTGTGTAAGGTATTTAATTGATTTTCTTTTTCCAAACATCACTAAATCTCACATGCAATTGTTGAACTACAAAATTCTTTCATTTGAGTTTGATCCCTACACATGTGCTTTCAACTTTTATAGGGGTCTTGGTGCGACTACAAAAAGTAAAGGAAGACT
The DNA here is from genome assembly GCA_900406435.1 of Lepidium aucheri. NCBI lineage: Eukaryota > Viridiplantae > Streptophyta > Magnoliopsida > Brassicales > Brassicaceae > Lepidium > Lepidium aucheri. The sequence goes on along the minus strand of OVBA01004454.1, from coordinate 19,822 downwards.
TATATAATTATAAGTATATGTTTTGTTTTCGATGGCTTTCTATAATATTCAAAGTCCAATTGTGATGGCGTTCTTTAATATTCAAAGGGTTTTTTTTTATAGATTTAGTTTTTTTTCCCGTCTTTTATAGATTTAGTTATTTTGTCTTAAATATAGTTTTTAAAGAATTTTTCAAAATTTGTATTTAGGCAAAATTTAATATTTTAACTTGATGAAACATATTTTATATAAATAATTATACTATAATCTCCACAACCTATTAAACCAACTGAACGTATAATATTTTTTATAATTTTTAGTTTCATTTGAAAAAAAAATTGTTTACTAAACCTAAGTACAATTTATTTCTCTTGACTGAGCACCATATTGGTTAGAGGTATCTAAACCAGATATTTTTGTTATGGGTTTTACATGATATTGATGTTTTGTAAGTGGTTTTTGGATAATATTAGAATACTTTTATAGTTTAGGATGATACTGCTTCGAGATTCTATGATTTGGGACATGTCTGAGAGTTCGAAGAATAAAAAGGAGTCTATCAGGGTTACATTTTGAAGTTGAAACTATATTGTGGCCGATATTTTATATGATCTCTCTTCAGCTAACGAAAAAAAGAATGACGATAAATATCTTATAGATGGTGTCTAATCCAGATAAGTGGTTAGCTTTTCTTTCTACCTAGAAGATTTTCCAAAATTAAAGAGTTTGTTCATATTAAGTTCCATTTTTTCTCTTCATTTGATTCATAGATCTTTGAATCATAAAACAAATATCCTCATTTATAATGTAAGAGGTCTTGATTGTGATTTATCTTTTGTAAACATTGTTCCTTATAAGTACATTTCTTCCCTAGTTTAATGAAAATTTGAGTTGAATATTTTTTCTTTGTAATTAATTACCTAAATTTGTAATCACTTATTGAAAGTGCTATTTTAGGGTTTTAGATAAGAGTTTTTTTTTATAGATTTAGACACTTTTTCTAAAAAGTATTTTAAAAGATAAAACTTTCAGAATATGTTTATAGATTTAGGCATTATTTAATAACTTTGACTTGATGGAAGCACACTTTATACAAGAAATTATACCCAAGTTTCCACAACTTATAATTACTAAACCCAAGTGAATGTGTAATCATTTTGTATGATTTTCTTTCCATTTTTTTGTACTTGTTTATTTGTTTGCACTCAATTCTGTTAAACATTTATTAAAAGTGCTTATTTTCAAGGAATTTTGAAAAAGTTGTGGTTTATAGATGATTGATTCTATTCAAAGTCTAACTGTGATTACTTTAATTTACTATTTTACGTGAGAATCACCTATTTTTCCTTCTTCATTCTTCGTGAGTCTTATTTTTGTGTTTTATTTTTCTTCAAACACCTTTTCTTTTGGCTCCTTCACGAATTAATACTAAAGATGTTCAAAACGAAAAATCTAAATTACCAATTAGAACAATGCTAGTATAGTTCGAATAACTTAAATAAATTGGTCGTTTATACTTTATATTATTAAAGTTTCATTAGGATTGAACAAAGTTAGGACTTTTATATGTTATACGAAATCTTAATATATTTTCTTAAAAAGATTGCAATCGAACAAACGGCCTGTTTTTGACTTTGACCAGAATTTTGTTTGTGAGATCTTTAGTTGCTTTTACCGTTTCATTTTACACTATAGTGTCAAAATAGCATTGAAACTAAACAAAGTTAAGAATGTTGAAATTGTAGCAAAACTTAATATGAACCCTGTACATCAAACTTTGATTCTCGTATTCAATTTCTTAGTGACCTTTTTGATAAATCGTGAAAAAAGTAGATAGGTACAAATTGAGACTTTGAAGCAAGTTTGAGTCGGAAATGAAATTGCATAATCTTAAGACAATGTCACTTTGTTGCTTTTAAGCTACATAGCTCACATTACTATCAATCACATCACTTTCACAATTATTTCTTCACCAGAACAAAAAGATATTCCTACATTTCAACCTAAATTAATCGAGAATACTACGTAGTTAATAACTTGTTTTTCAGAATACGAAATTTATGTATATCAGGCTCAAATATATACTGAGCTAAAAACTTGTTTATTTATTTACCATTTTGATTTTGTTTACTTGTAAGAGTTATAGGTGTGATGAAATCCAAAGGATATTTCCAAATTCATTTTTCAAATTTTTAGAGGTATAGTTGGCCAAAGAACTACAAAATTTAGTTCACAATATTAGACAATAATAGTATTAAATTTTAAAATGAAGTGGACTATTTTAAAATTATTTATGTACTCACTTTTGTAGTATAAAAATTAAAATATCATCTTCCCTCTATAATTACTACATATATATAATGAAAGTTATAATTTTCTTATGTACATTAACGGAAATAAATATAGAAATTGAATCAAATATTAATATGTGTTTAAAATAAAATTGAAACTTGTTTTTTTATTAAAATCTTTTATCCTGTCTTCACGGTTCACCTTTCTTTATTTTTATAGGCAAAGATGAGATATGTGAAAGTGCCGATGGCTCTATATAAGTAAAGTGTGAACTACAAGCATTACCTATTGAGAGAAAAAAAAATGTTTAGTTTTTTTTTTTGCTAAGAAATTTTTTTAATTTCAGCTGAACGGATCGATATTACTCGCTCGAAATCAATTTCGTGTGTTAAATCATGTGTGTGCTTCAAGTTATGTTCATAGGTTAAATTTAAAACAGAAAAAAAAAAAGTTGAGTATTGGTCATTGACTCATTGTCTTTGAGTGAGACCTGCATGCTTCCATATTAGGTTGTTTCAAATACTTAATTCAGTATAGATTACTACTGTATATATGCAAAATTTGGCGTATAACTCAACAGATAAGTATCAAAATATGGTGAAGAAACCAAATATGAAAAGGAAACACAGTTGTTTTGAGAATAAATTCACGCAAAGTTATTGAGAAAGGCATGCACGAGGTATTTGATTATTTGTATTCCCTCGAAGAATAATAGAACTTGAGAGTGTGGAATTATTTTCTCAGCAGCTGTGATTTAGAAATATATTATTGGCCTCATTGATAACTCTGCTTATTGAAGGGAAAAAATGAATGGTTGAATAGAAGTTTGTTTGAAAATAGACCGTAAGAACTAACTGTTAGTAAATACTTATAAATAAGTCTATTTCGAAGTAGTTGTGGTTAAATATCCATAAATAACTCCGAATGTCTATTTCAATCAACGATGTAGAACATCTGCTTTAACCATTCATTAATGCTACAAATTCAAACCTTTAGAGATGGTAGTTTTGATTTTTGGTGAAGATAAATCAAATTTGAAACCGAGGATACCAGAAAGAATGAATTGTTGTTAAACACTCTTGAACTTTACATACATACAAAGATTATACCTGCATTATAACGTCGAATTTGATTCTTTTGATTAGTTTTTTAAACGTGTTCATTTAGGTTGTTTCACCCGTGTTGATATTTTAAAATATTGTTTATGAAATGTTGTTTTAGAAGCCCGAAACCTGAACCGAAATTGATCCAAACTAAAGGAACCAAACCCGACAAAATATCCAAATAGGTCTTAGATATATGTATCCAAAAAACCAAATTTAAACTCGAACCGAAACTAAATCAAGAACCAAATTTTTTACATTTAATAGTTTTTCTATTAATTCTTTAATTTTTAATTTTTATATAAATATACATGATCCCAAGCTCGATCTATGCCAAATTGAATTAGATGAATCGAGCCCGACAAAATATTAAAATACCAAATTAGATGAACCGAACTCGACAAAATATCAAAAATGGATTCTAAATCTATGTACCCGGAAAATCGAATCCAAACCCGAATCATAATACAATTTATAACCGATATGTTTTTATTAAATTTTAGCTTTATATAATTCTTTTATTAAAATTTCTATTAGATTTGAAGTTATATATATATATATATTTGTAAAAAAATTCATCATAATCATATTTTTAAGAGTGGTTATGAACCCTGGGGTTAATTTTATCCTACAGATTATAACACGGCATATAAGATTCTCAACACTGACATGACTAAGGCCTACGATAGGCTGGAGTGGGGTTTTATAAAGGAGGTCCTTACAGGATTAGGTTTCCAAGGAACATTCATCGAGTGGATGATGCAATGTATAACAACTGTCACATATGAGATAATAATCAATGAGGAGCCACAAGGAAGAATAATACCCACACGTGGGATTCGCCAAGGAGATCTTATCTCACCATACTTGTTTATCATCTGTGGAGAAGTACTGTCAGGTTTATGCTCCAAGAAAATGGAGGACAAGTCGCTCTTGGGTTTGAAAGTCTCAAAATTCGGTCCACGTATCAACCACCTACTCTTCGCTGATGATACGATGTTCTTTTGCAAAGGAAGCAAGAAGAATATTAGCACACTTAAAACGCATAATCCAGAGATATGAGGAAGCCTTAGGGCAATTAATAAACAAGAACAAATCTGCCATAACGTTTTCAAGGAGAATGAGTCAGAACCAAAACGATGAGTTAAAAAGAGAACTTTAGATCACACAAGAAGGAGGTCTTGGGAAGTACCTTGGTCTCCCGGAGTATTTTGGAAGAAGGAAACGAGACCTATTTAATAGCATTGTTGATAAGATACACCAAAAAAGGGTTAGCTGGTCAAGTAAATTACTTTCTCATGCAGGGAAAAATGTTATGTTGAAGAGTGTACTCAGCTCTATGCCTTCGTATGCCATGTCCTGTTTTATGCTCCCAAGCTCCTTGAGGAAGAGAATTCAGCCTGAGATGACCAGATTCTGGTGGGACCAAAAAACTGGCACAAAAAAAGATGGCATGGATAGCAAGGGAGAAGATGACAAAGTCCAAAAAGGAAGGAGGGCTTGGCTTCCGAGATGTTCATGCGTTCAATCTATCCCTTGTGGCAAAAGTGAGTTGAAGGATCCTGCATAACAAAGACTCCCTTCTATCAAAGATGTTAAATACTGCCATGAGAAAGACTTCCTATCAGTTAAACAACCTAAGGTACGTTGTTATGGGTGGAAAGGAATTTTGCAGGGAAGAGATCTCATAAAAGCAAATCTAGGATGGTCAGTAGGACAAGGAGACAAGATCAATATTTGGACAGAAAAATGGATCCAACCCCAACAGGGAATCACTACTATCGGTCCTCCTATAGAACATCATCAAACGCTAGTAGTCTCGAAACTAATGAAGACAAGCAGGAATGAGTGGGATGTGGGAAAGATTGCAGCAGTTGTTCCGCACCTGCAAAATCAGATATGATGTATGCAACTTAGTGAAACAGGAATGAATGACTCGATGATATGGTTGTTGCACAAAAACGGAATGTATGAATCAAAGTCAGGATATTATGCAGCAAGAGAATTCTTACAACAGAATGTGGTACATGAATCTGATTGTGGATTAGATTGGATAAAGGATCTGTCGGCATTGAAACTATCACCATAATTAAAAATAATCCTATGGAAAGTCTTGAAGGAAGCCTTACCGGTGGGGGAGAGACTGGTAGTGAGGTAGATAGAGGTGGACCCAAGGTATAAGCGGTGAGGACAGTTAGAGACTATCAACCACATGCTGATAAATTGTGACTTTGCATAAAGAATCTGGTCTCGAGCCCCTCTAATCAGATTCCCAGTGATCTCAGAGTCAGATCGACCTAGGAGGTTTTGGAAAAAGCTGAAAGAGGTGGAGAATTTACCTCCGATTGGTTTAACCTCAAGCCTTCTTATCCCATGGGTGATGTGGGGAATCTGGAAGGCAAGAAACAACCTTTTCTTTAACAATATAGCCCAAACAGAGGATGACACCTTGCTCCAGTCAATCCTGAAAGCGAAAGAATAGGAAAGTGCACAAGATATTAATCAAGCTGAAGCAAGTAGCAATACCATTTTAGATCCCACCTCTAGTTTGAATGTAGCTAACCCCTTCCAATCAACAGGATCCCAAGTTGATTTGGTAATATGTCATACGGATGGAGCATAGAGAAGCTCTGATCTCAAAGCAGAAATAGGCTGGATTTTCAGTGCACAAATGGATCATCTACGAGCTCCAAACAAGTGTGTTTCGTTGCCTCACCCCTGGTAGCTGAAGCGTTAGCAGTCCGAACTGCTATGAAGCAAGCCTTGTCTAAACGGTACAAGAGATTAGATCTCTGATCTGATTCTCTCTCACTCATCTCGACCATCAACAATGGCAAGAACCTTATGGAGATATCCACAGTATGTTATTCGACATCACTAATCTTCTCCCAAACTTCGATTTCATTTCTCTTAACTTTATCCCTCCTCATTGTAATGGTGAAGCAGTCAAAGTGGCTAAGCTAGCACTTATGTCCCATCCACCTAACCTTTAATATTGTACTCTCAGATTGTTTAATGCATTTGCTTGACAAAAAAAAAATTGTTCTCATTAAATCAAAAAATTTCAACACATTTCTATTTTCGATGATTTATACTCACTCCGTTTCAATTTAGTTGTCGTTCTAGAGTTTGACACACATATTAAGAAAATAGGTGAATTATCTATTATACCCTTATTCGACTATTAGAATTCCAAACCATTTAATATTTTATTCATTTAATTAGGGGCAAATGAGATAATCTTTATATCAAAAACTACATTGAAAAATGAGAATGACAACTAAAATGAAACAAAAATTTTAGCCTAAAATGATAAGTAATATGAAACGGAGAGAGTATAAAACAAAAAAAATATTTGTCTAAAATAAACTGAATGTGGTTTTGCAGAAATTTTTTCCATCATCGACTATTTTTTGTAGGATACTATCATTTACATTTAAGCAGATATTTAGATTAGCTAGTAAAAGTTATAAGAAACTAAAGTGATTAGTATCAACGGAGATTATAAAAAACAAGCGAGAATGTGTTAAGGCTACACGCCACAATTTGTGAAGTTAGTGATGTCGCTATCATTAGATTGTGATAAACAACATATAGTCATGTCGGTATCTTTTAATGTTGAAATTAGCGAGTTATGTTATATTAGCATTTTGTATCCCTAAAGGCACAAATTGTTCTTTACTTTCAAACTACATTCATTTCTTCTCAAGCTTTAGTCATTCATACATTTCCTAAAATACGTTTTAATAATCATTTAAATATACACACAATACTTGTGTCTTATTAATTTAACAGCTAATTTTGTATTAGCTATAATGGTTACATTAAGCCATTAGATTCTTCTGGCCGACGATTTACTTTATTTGGCTATGAAGGGTTTCTTTTATTTTTGTCAATTCATAGATATATTAAGAAGTTGACCAAAGGTGAAAAGAATAAGTTACAACACTAAACCGTTAACTGATTTTCTTATATCATGAGCGAGAGCATTAGTTTTATGATTTAGAGATGCTGAGATTATATAGAGTGATAGAAATCAGAAAAAAGAGATTTTTAACCTGAGAAAAATCCTCTAGGTATAATTGGAATGCTGGTCACTTCTCCGTATTCAGTTTATCTTCGCAACATCCACACAAACTGTCGTTATTTCCACTTTTAACAGGTTACGGGATATTAGAGATTACATAGTCCACAGTAAGGCTTCCACCTCGGAATGTAAGGCTAATAGGCTTCTTCGAACTCCACGAGCCTCCGGCCCATACATCCACCCTCGACCGAATCCAGGACCCATCATAGTTCTATGGAAAAGTCAGAACTCTTCCACGAATTATCAAAAAGTATTAGTAGCCGGTGAAACATGAATGACTTATAGAATGAAATTAGTTTAAAGATATTATTATAGCAATGAATAAATACAGTTTGGATATGATAGAAACATTAGTATTGCAATTTAGTAATAATATAACATTTACACAAAATTTACAAGCAAAGATTCAGATCAGTCATGAAGTAAAGAACAATACAAAGAATTGACCTAACTATTTCAATATTCTAACAATTCTTTTCGTTTTTATTATATAGTTTTTGGTTGGCTAAACATATTGTTGATATATATACTTAAGGAATAAACTCCAAGAAAAATCTGATCGTTCAAGTAATCAAGATATAAAGATAGAAATTAGAGTAGCGATATTAAAGTTTGACAGATTCTAATAATTAATAAAAAAAATAGTAATAATGAAGTCATATTTACACCAAGGTGACGTGTAAGCCATCACCTAAACACGCATCAATGTCCTATATAAATCCAAACACATTACTCATTCACTCAAAACCAGAAACCTCATTTACAACAACAACAAAATGGCGTTTGCGATATCAAAACGAAACGCAATCGCGTTTCTTGTAACGCTACTTGTAGTCTCAATTCCATTATCCTTCTCCACACTACAACAAGATTACGTTCAATGTCTCGTCGACAACTCCGACGTATCGTTCCCAATAACGGCGTCGTTTTACTCACCGGACCAAAACGCTACTTTGTATAAAGAAGAGCTTGAGTCGACGGCACAGAATCTTCGTTACTTGACGCCGTCAAATCCAAAGCCTGTGTTCATATTCGAGCCGTTGTACGAGACGCATGTCCAAGCAGCAGTGGTGTGTGCTAAGAAGCTTCAGCTTCACCTCCGGATACGTAGTGGTGGTCACGACTACGAAGGGCTTTCGTACGTTGCTGAGAACGAAACGCCGTTTGTGATCGTTGATTTGTCGAAGCTTAGACAGGTTGACGTCGATTTGGAAAGTAATAGCGCGTGGGCTCACGCTGGTGCTACCATTGGTGAGGTTTATTACAGGTAACGCCTTTCCATTTCACTGACCCGTGCATGTATTTATTTTTTCATATAATTAACAAAATTTAAAGCGAATCTTATTATGATGTACGCTTTAGTTTGGCGATGCTCTCTATTTAGATTCCATTAGCATAAAAAAAGTATACATATATTTTCTTAAATAAAAAAAAATTGGACTGACAGGCTCATAAACTTAAATTCCTACATAATATATATATATATATATACACTATAAAGCTCGATAAATATGTAAATGCGCTTGTTTTTTGTTTTTAACATTGGATCTTAACTGACCGATCCATTAGACAAATTCATATATAATACATGTGGTATGATTCGATTTCGAAACATGTAAATACATCAATTTTTAGTGGATTTACCACATACCACTAGGCTAAAAGGCAATTGCATTTAATGAACTTTATCACTAAAAAAAAGTATATTTAAAACATATAATTTTATTTAGGTAGAGCTTTGCTATAATTTGATTACGAACAATAACGGAAGTTTTGACGTGTTGGGTTATCTTTCATTTGCTTTTTGTACATTGCCTCCATTTGGGGAAACTAGTACTTTTTTTAGGTGGATTCCCTAATAATGTCGGTTGAACAACCGGTTTCGCTTAACCAGTACCAAAATAAAACCAAACCGGCACGGTTAAGCTTTGGTTGATTATTCGGTAACTAAACGATTTATGTTTTAAAATCGGTTTAAGGATCCAAGAGAAAAGCCAAACCCATGGTTTTCCGGCGGGTTTATGCTCAAGTCTTGGTATCGGTGGCCACTTAGTTGGCGGAGCCTACGGTTCCATGATGCGAAAATTCGGTCTTGGCGCTGACAATGTCCTCGACGCTAGAATCGTCGATGCCAAAGGCCAGATTCTCGATCGCGCGGCAATGGGAGAGGACGTTTTCTGGGCGATTCGCGGCGGAGGTGGTGGAAGCTTCGGTGTGATCCTAGCATGGAAAATTAAACTTGTTCCAGTTCCGGCCACCGTAACGGTATTCACAGTTACGAAGATGCTGCAGCAAGATGGAAATAAGGTTTTGTACAAATGGCAACAAGTTGGTAGTAAGCTTGATGACGATCTCTTCATTCGCGTGATAATTTCTCCTGCGGGTAAAGCAGGAAATCGAACTATCTCGATGTCGTACCAAGCTCAGTTTCTCGGCGACTCTAGTCGGCTCATGCAGGTACGATCGGAATCTAATTCAAACTTACGGGAAATATTGTTTTCTTACAATTCAAGAAAGAAACTTTTTAATATGACAATTTCAACCCAACAGGTGATGCAGAAGAGTTTCCCTGAGCTAGGACTAACCAAGAAGGACTGCGTTGAGATGAGCTGGATCAAATCAGTAATGTACATTGCTGGATTCCCAAGCAGTGCAGCACCAGAAGTTTTACTCGATGGAAAATCATTGTTCAAGAATCATTTCAAGGCCAAATCAGACTTTGTGAAAGAGCCAATTCCAGTAGAAGGCTTAGAAGGTTTGTGGAAGAGGTTTCTAGCAGAGGAGTCACCATTAACGATATGGAACCCTTACGGAGGAATGATGTCGAGGATTTCTGAGTCAGAGTTACCTTTCCCTCATAGGAATGGGACATTGTTTAAGATTCAGTGGCTAACTAATTGGCAAGATGGGAAAGCGAGTGAGGACAAGCATATGAAGTGGATTAGAGAAATGTACAGTTACATGGAGCAGTATGTGTCGAAGAACCCGAGACAAGCGTATGTGAATTACAGGGATCTCGATTTGGGGACCAACGAGGAAGAGAGTGATGCTAGAGACTGGGGGACTATGTATTTCAAGGGAAATTTCGAGAGGTTGGTGAAGATTAAAGGCGACTTTGATCCTGATAATTTCTTTAGGCATGAACAAAGTGTTCCGACAAAGATTGGTTGATGATCTCTGGAGTTCGTTGCCCAATTGGTTTATAATTTAATTATATTATAGAAAATAATATGGAATTGGGTTTTGTCATAGGGAGCTTTCTACTTCTTGTAATTTCTGTTTTGACATAACACCTTTACTATTTACATGGTGTTGTCGTTTGGCTGTGTTTAAGCATTTGAATGGTTTGTACTAGTACATGTACACTACAAGGAAAAAAAAAAGTTGAACCTCGGTGCAATTTTCTTTCAACTGTGCACATTCAGGAACCAAAAGAATTCAGCCATTGAAGAATCACACATGAGAGACATCCAAAATTATCTGTTGACTGTTTGAATTCAATCATCATCCGACTACGGACGTTTGTAAGAACTCAGATGCAAAAACTCTTTGTTCGCAGCTCAACAACGAGAACCACTTGGTAACCAGATTGGCCAAAGCAGACAAGCTTTGGTTGCCACAACCCGGAGATATGGCAATTTCGCCTTGCAAAGCTATTGATAAATCCAGCTGAAGCGTTTTCAGAAGGGAGCTCACTGTTGCTATCTGGACTGCAAAACCGGCTTTTAGTGTAGGCTCACACTGCAGAAATGCTGACAGTTTCTCTCTCACGATTGAGATTCCTTCATTTTCGTAGCCACCAGCATCCACTCCAATGCTGGAAAAATATAAAATAAACATATCAGGTATTGGATATTTTTTAATCAGATTGGTCCTGTATAAAGAAACAAACTTTTAATATTACCTGCTAAGTTGCCCGAGAAGAGAGACGAATGCAACGGAGAGATACATTGGTAATGGTAATCCCAGCATTTTAAGCAGTGGAGCGACAATATTCGCACGAGTCCAATCCCACGCCTGCATTTAAATATAAAGATCAAATTGCCCCAGTAACAATATCAATTAGCATAACATTGTAAGAATGTTGGAGATGCTCTTAAATATTGTTAATTACGTACCGTGTAACAAGCAATAAGCTCCACCAATGACAGAACGTCACAGAGATTATAACTTTTATCTCTAGTCGATAGGCACTGGAAATCTTTGTGTACCGGGAGAAACTCGTTCTTCTCCAAATGACTAGAACCCAATGAACTGGCAAAGCTTTGATGCGAAGTATTAGACTGAGTAAACTCCTCAACAATTTCCATGAGCATGGATGCCACAGCCTCCAGCGAGGAAGACCTATCTGCGAAGGGACACTTATTTTTGCCTAGGTGCAACTTAGCAATTTCCTGAGTACCAGAATGTCTGTTCTCCAGAGACATGACAATGGATTTTAACACTGCAATTGATATGTCATGCTCATTAGAGGACATCATTTTCTCTCCAGCAACGTAAGCAAAAACGTGAAGAATGGTCAGTGGCACTGAGGTCTCCTCATGACTCTGTTTGTGCAGAATTTCAAAGGAAGCGTCACAGAGAAATCCAACACGATCCCGAGAAGTACATATTGCCGCCAAAATAGCACTTCCCGCCACCAAATGATCCATTAGAGCGACTTTGCTGACAAGAGCTACATTTTCTCCATTCAGGGTGACATGCATACTTATATCAGATTCACATGTTTCGGATGATGTAACAAAAAATAATATCCTTTGCACGGTAAGGAGGTCCTGAAGGAGACTAAGGAGCTCTTCCAACAATCCAGAAAGCATAACTCCAGCTTCATTATCAGCCATAACTACACAAGAAAATACCAAGCTCAATAAGTTGAAACATCAATCCAAAAGCAGACTGAAATATTTGAGAAGGAAAATGGTTTGTGGCATACCACAATATATATGCTTTGAGAAAGAATCCAGGCAGGAGTAAAAATCACCAGCCAGAGTGTTCCCAATTTTCATTGGAAAAACCGCAGAGAAGTTGTGCAACAGCAAGGAGAGGAACACACAAACCCTTTCCCTGAAAAGAAACGAAGTACACGTTAGAACCTAGACACTAGTTTACTGATGTAGCTGACAAAGGAAATATATATCACCATTATGCATTGAAAAAGGAATCAGAGAGCAGTATACTTACTGAGCCAAAATGTTTTTTTCCATTTTCAAGGCAGATAGAATCGCTGGCACTGCCCACTGGGCTTTAGTAAGTGATAGGCTCCGCTGAACACAATTGTTTGCAGCATGGAAAATTTTGATGAGACTGTTCTGGTCCTCAATATTTGAAAACACAACGAAGTGTTTTAGAATATAACCATGCAAAGATGTAGACGGGGGTGGCACTTTGACTGTCACTAAATCATGCTGAGTGTTGAGGCTAGTAGTTTCACTAAAAGTTACTGTCTCGCGTAAATCAATTTTGTTACTAACAGCTAAGTCAAGAGCCCTAGCAGGATTATTTTCCTTATTCACGATCTCACCACCCAAAAAATCTACCAAAGGAAGATATGGGGACAGAAGCGATTCTCTGGCCATCTTGTAATAATTTTCGTCTTTTAAGTTATCCAACTCCAGCAACTTCATAAAATCTGTAGCAGTAATATCCTCCAAAGATAATGTTGATGAATCATGTTCTTTAGCAGTAGAGAGGCACATAGTCTCGCCTGTCCGATGAGACTCAAGAAAATTCTGTATATTTGGCTTCTTCTTACAAGAAACCCTTCTTTTCTTGGAAATTGTAGTGCCATTAGCAGAGGAGTCACCTTTCATCTCAGGGGCCAAAGTTTCTTCCTTTTCTGAAGGCCTATACCCACTTTCTACCAAGGTGCCCATCTTTTCTCCAGTCTGAAAGTTTTTCTTTTTATCATCAGATGACAGATGCTTACGGGACTCGACTGCCTCTAACATTCTTTTTCTTTTCCGAGAGTCCTCATTAACTACCTTATGACTTTCATTCTGACGACTATGAAGATCGTTTCCAGCCACCAAACCGAGATTTGCACTTTTCTTGGTATTTGATATTTCCCGGAAGATATTTGATTTTGTTGGTTGGATATTCGGTCTATTTTTTACTATTTTTGCCGAAGTAGTAACAGATAACTGCTTTCTTCCCTGTGAGACCAGTAACTGCCCATCAGAAAAAGATGTTGCGCTGGATATTACTCCAGAACTCTGTAATTTTCTAGAGCCTCCAGTAGGAGACTCCAAATGAGAAATTGTACCTGAGACAGACTCACTCTCGCCCTGTCCAGATCTAGGAACTAACTTGGCAGAAAACTTGGGACCCTGCCCCTGAGAACCAGAGCTGACTACCAAATGGCATCTTGCGTCAGAATGCTTTTCACTATTACAGTTCTTCTGTGGTAGAAGCGTCTGCAGATTCATGCATCCCTTCGTCTGCATAGCAATAAGATTATATATAAGAAGACAACTAAGGAAAGAAAATGATCAGAACAGAAAAGTATAAATGTGATAATCATGTTATGATTAATTTAAGTTAAGATAGAGACCACTACTTTAACGACAAACAGAATAAATCTTTCTCACCTTCTACGATAAGATTCGACGTTGCTAATTAGAAAGAAAAATGAACTCCAACAAAGTGGAGTCCAAATGCTCATTCTCAGATAACTTCAACTTACTTTTTCAGCTAAATTGAGAAAGTTTGAGGCACAGATAAGCCTAGGATCTACTATGTCAAACAATAAAAGGATCCATCATGTAATCTAATGACAGAAAGTTGGTAAAAAAGGCAGAACCAAATTTCAAACATGCCGATGGACATCAAGCCAATTTTCAAAATACGATGAGAAGGAATCATAGCTTAAGAAATTAATGGCAGAAACAAACCTTTTCAAGGCCAGCTGTACCTTGATCGTCTCTTGAAAAATACTCATCCAGTAGATTTGTGCGATTCGCAAGACTACCAAACTCCAGTTTCAACCTACCTAGCTCTTCAGCCTGAAATTCTCTTCGAAATTTTTCAAATTTAGCCACTTCTTCAGAGTGCTTTGCACAATTTTTCTCAAACTTCAGCTCCTTTTTCAAAAGTCTCACTTCAGCCTTTTCCAGATCTCTGGTTTTCTGAGAAATAAAATCAGTCTTGATGGATTTCTGGGAAAGTGAAAGCTCATTCACTTGTTTCTTCAAACCTTCAATCACTAATTTTGCTTCTTTCAACTGCTGAGTCAGGCCATTAGCACGAGACTTCCAGTTCATGGCTGATTTCTTATTCATTTCAAGGAGCTTTGTCTTCTCTTCCAGTTTAGCTGAGTTTTCAGCAAACTTTACTTTGTTACTAGCGCTCTGCAGTTCTGTTTCTTTCCTGAGGTCTTCATTTTTTGCGCTCACCATTTCAAACTTCTTAGACAACCCTTCCGCGAGCTTCATCTGTTCCCTAGCTTTTGTACTCTCCATATCTGCGCGTTTTTTCTCTTTCAGTGTCTTTTGCTTCTCAAACGCAAGCTGCTTTTTCACAGTCTCAAGAGTGGAGGTCAAAGCAAGCAAATCAGAACTCGTCTTATGAGCTGTAGACCTTAGCACCTCCAACTCGGAAAGATACTGATCAGCTTTCTCTTTCTCCAACTCTGCTTTCCTCCTCTCTGACTCTGTCTTCTGCCTCTCGCTTGCAAGAAGAGTTTCGAGCATACTTATTTCCTCTCTTACATCAGGAACCTGTGGCTTGATCTCCTCATCTTTTACTATCGGTTCCCATGTTTTGTTCAATTCCTTAAACAATTTTTCTCTCTCTTCTTCAGAATTATCTGCCCTTAATGTTTCTTTCTTAAGGAGGTCCTTTAGTTCAGTGATCTCCTTTTCTCGACTAGAAGCTTGACCCTGAAGAAGCTTTGTTTCCTCACTTCTTTCTTTACGGTTTTGCTCTAGTTTTTGTTGCAAAGACAATATCTCACACTTCAAACCAGAGATTTCTTTCCCCAAAGATGTTTTTACCGCTGAAGTATTTTCCTTAGTGTCTCTGTCAGCCACCATCTGCCCAAGTTCTGTAAAATTTATATAGCAAGTAAGCAATGATCAGAGGAAAAACAACAAGATTCCAAGCCAAACAGTTTCTAAAGGCACAGTATTTTCTTACGTTTCTCGAGTTTAGATTTCTCAGCATTAGCATTTTCAATAGCATTCTGAAGAAGAGTTACCGCTTCTTTAAAAGCATCCCGCCTCTTCTTCATTCCTATGTACTTATTTTGCCACTAAAATACAGTCGAAGGAAGAATAAATTAAGATTCTTTTAGGAAAATCACTAAACAAGATAAGAGATGAAAATTAAACACTCAAGAGATATACTAACCGCGAGGCAGCAAGGGTTCCCTGAAGCAAGCTCAGGTGGAGCATTGGCCGCCATTTCCGGGAGAATTCCTCCGAATAAAATCTCACATAAATGGAAAATTCGATGTCATTAATCAGAAGTCGAGCGATGAGGGAACATTATACTCAACGAAAATCAAAACCCTAAACCCTAAATTTAAGAAAGAAGAAGAAAAGAGCTAAGTGTTCGGAGTTTGAGAAGAAGAAGAAGAAGAATCAAATTAGACCGCGAGCAATTGGATCTCCGGTCGGGTCGGTCAGAGTGTGTCGGTTTTAGTATTTTGAACCAGGCCCAGAACCAATATATGATCCATAACCAGGCCCACTCATTTGATTGTTTTCATTTTTTATTGTGTTTTTTTTCAACATTAGTGTCACTTCATTTGATGATCAGATTTTAGTAATAAGTTTTGTAGTTCTATTTTTCAAATAATTGAAGGGGATTATAAATCTCCCAGACTAAACAATATCATACAGGATTATAAACACCAAACAATATCAGTATTATGCGATTCATAAAAATCAAATTCTTGGTAGAAAAATCACCTGATCATATGATAAGACAATTTTCCAGTTACCGTGTATATATATTTTTTGGTAATATAAAGGACTAATTTTATGTGTTTTGTGTGTTTATAACTAGTATACGTAAATAGCTTCTGTGTACTCCTTATCTTAAGAATAACGAGCAGCATTGTAGATATAAAACTAGTTGGCCAAAGTCAGGAACGTTGCTGAATTCATTTGCTGAGAAAGACACCAAAACTATTTTTATATTATATGTGAAGCATTGATTTACAAAGTCAGCGTAACGCAAATGAAACTTCAGATAAAGCATCTCAAAACTCAGAAGGGATGATTAATAATTTAAGCACTGAAAATAGTTTTGCATCTTAGATACTATTGCTCTTTTCTGGGGGCTTTTGTGGTGGGAAGTGTCCCAAACACTATGTCCCATAAAGAAGAAGTTATACCAAATCCTTTGTCCTGGATCCTGAAGTGATGGTTCAAATGGTATTTCTGCATATTCACGAAGAAAAACATAATGAATAAGATTATGGATTTAAGCAACTCTGAGGGATACGTCAGGTTTAAGGCCTGGATACAAAATTTTGAGAAATGACCTGGGTAAAAAGACATGGCATTCGTTTTTACCTTGAGATTTTTGGTCACTGTTTTGGTTGGTTGGGCATGGTGAAGGTAATAATGAGTGACATCGTACATCACGTACCCGAGCAAGCCTCCACCAAACAATGCTGGTGTGGTTGAAGGAGTTGCGAAAAGCTTCACGAGGTTCCAGAACTGAAACATAAGAAAAGAAGACATTTTAGGTTTAAGGGTTTAGATGTGAAAACAGAACAATGGTGGAAGAGTGTTAAGTATTATTATTACCGGAAAGCATAGAATCGCTGTTGCAGTAGGAGGAAAGACAAGTCGAAGGTGGTCCATTGGGTGTTTGTGATGGCATCCGTGAAGAAGATAGTGTGCAGTGTTTCCCCTGGAAATGGTTTAAACAAAACTATCAACATCTGACTGGAATCAAGTTTCCAGGAATTTTCATCTGTTTGAAGAGGATTCATAGAGAGTAATATGTATATGAAACAATATTCAGCGAGAGATAAAGAGAGTGACGAACCAGTAACTCTTCGTTTTAATGTGGAAAAGGAACCGGTGAAGAGAATATTCAATAAATGTCCAGATAAATATTCCCAAGGCTACCATTGAGACGATTTCTAAAGGTGAATGACCCATGCTTACTGACTGATAAATGCACCAGACAACTACTGGCAACCAAATGACAGGAATCGCCCACCAAACTGTAAGGGTCAAGAACTGTTTCATTGCAAATATGTCAGAGAATGGAGGATTCAAATATTATTGATTTGCATGTATTAAAGTTTACATGGAACTTGAAAAAGAAAAAAGAGGAGAAAAACAAACTAATATACCTCCCAAAAGTTACTCTCGAAAAACCGAGGGCCTTCCTTGCTCACAATAGGTTGGTGAACCCATTCCTCATAATCTTCTCCAAGATGGCCAACCTGTAAAACATCCAAACAAATGTTAAGAGGGATTGAAAAGGGATCATAACTTTACTTAGCTCTAAGAAAGAAGAGAAGGTAATAGTGGCTGATTATGGTCTCGAGGCAATGTAACTGTTAACACTAAAACAGTATGTACCTGAAATACAAGGGCCTTATTAAGATCCACAGTGAACCCCTGAGCAACCATTTTGCAGACCTTTAACTTGAATGAGCTGAAAAAATAAAAAATAAGCGATCAAGAAAAAGCCATGCTGCAACACTCTTTCGACACGGTAATCATTTTGATGCCGAAAGCATAGTGACATAATGAAATACTTGATCTCAGCAACAACAAGTCAATTATATAAATGTACAAAATCTCTTCACTAGTTTAGTTCCTTCTGTCAGCTGAGAAATTATTTTTTTAAGCCAGATTAGCAGCCATAGTCTCATGACCCACGACAATACCAAAAAATTGAAAATCCTAGTACAAAAGCAAGTGTTAGTTGAAATTTTAGATGAAAGACAAATATCAATCATTATAAAAACGAGAAGGTACGACTCAGCTCAAATCATATAAGAGCTTTTTAACTAAGTTCTTGTCCAAGGACCCACCACGAGATACATAAGCATCAAATATATACAAGCAACTATCCAAAGAACGAATCTCACAAGTTAACATCAAGGATACAAAACTCACAGTTTTTTGATTGAGTTGACACAATACCTAATGGTTATCTGATAACACATTCAAACTCGGGAAAAAAAAATAGCTTCTAACAAATTAAACACCTTTCCTCTAGGCTCTAACAATCACTTCGCATTTTAATTGGAAAATTAGATTAGACATCAACAGATACGTAGTCAAGTGTGAAAGACTTGTGGATTTATTGTACCAGTCGCAGGACCAAAATCAATCCAGTGAAGTCCGATCTAAACACTAATAATAAATCAGTTCCGTAAGAAACCTCAATGCTAGAGCAAAATGAAATCTATAGCATTGGGAAATCAGAGAAGAAAACAAAAAAATACAGATTCAAAAACAGTAAAGCGAAGAAGAAGGGAGAATAAAAAAACCTGAAAAGAGAAGTGCCGGATCTCGGCGAGAGTGAGGAACAAGAGGCGTCGGCAGAGGAGAGAAACCGCCGAGGTTTTGAAGAATCGGTGCCTGCCTTCTTTAGAGATTTGCGTTAGTTTTGTAATTGATGATATAAGAGGGAGAAAGGTCGGTGATGGATTTTGTAGATATATATCTTCTAGAAAGGAGGTGGTGAATGGAATCAGGACCGTTGGTTTTGGAGAGAAACCTTAGATCTCGGAATACAACGAATCGTCAACATTTGAAGAATCAAAGAAAACCAACGGCTGTGCCAGGTTGTTTGCTCTTTTGGCTCTGTACTTACATTAGCTGTGTATCCGTCACTACCCTCCTAATTTCCACGTTGTAAACTAACTAACAACAAAAAATCATCTCACTTTTCAAAAATATAATCATTTATTTTTGTCGCAAAACAATTTTAAATTTCAAATTTTATTTATATAAATAAACTGGGAAATTACACATACATTGTGGAGAAAGCCTATTCCATGATTTCTTCTTAGTCAGCGGAACTTTTAACAATATTCAATATTTCTGATTTGTATTATTGATGGAAGATATTCAATGAAATAGATTTTGGTTTCGATAAAAATATATATCATGCATATTATATAGATCATGCAAAATATCAAATATGCAAATATATTTTTTCACGAAAAATTAACTACACTATAACTTTTAGAAATATATACTAATTATTGTATTTGTTATGATGTTTCCACGTGATGAATGGTATTTGCTTCTATAAAAAAAATCCTATTTCGGCTACGATTTGACATTATATTAACAAACTTTAAGATGTCATAAGTTTTAATCATATCTCTTATATATCTTATATAATAAAAGCATAGCATTAACTTAAATACCGTGTTATA
>OVBA01004453.1:0-23483 GCA_900406435.1 Lepidium aucheri | reverse complement strand
TATTTCATACGATTCAATAATTATGGAAAATTTATATTTTGAATTCTAAATGGTAAGTTCTTAACAAATTAAAATAAGAATATTCGAATGAATATATATAAGGATAAAAAATAAGTTCCAAAAATTAAGATATTCNAGTTCCAAAAATTAGGATATTCTATGGTTATTTAAGGAAAAAGTAAGATTTTAAGAATATTTAAAATTAAATTTTGAAAATTAGGAAATTTATATTTTGAATTCTAAATTGGTAAGTTCGTAGCAAATTAAAATAAGAATATTCGAATGAAGATACATAAGAAAAAAAATAAGTTCTGAAAATTAAGTTCCAAAAATTAGGATATCCTATGGTTATTTAAGGAAAAAATAAGATTTTAAGAATATTTAAAATTAAATTTCGAAAATTACGATATTATTAGGATATCTTTGGTTATTTAAGGAAAAAAATATTTTAAGAATATTTAAAATTGAATTCCACAAATTAGGATATAATTAGGATATTCTATGGTTATTTAAGGAAAAGTGATTTTTAAAAAAAATAAAATTAAACGAAAATTAGGATATAATTAGGATATTCTATGGTTATGTAAAGAAAAAAAAATTATAATTGGTTATAAAGATAAGAATTTGTTAAAGATTTTCTAATAATAATATTAAATAATAAGATTTCGGATGAATTATGTATCAAATATAGAGAAGATTCATAATTAGTGCATGGTAATTATATAGGGTATGATGTATAGGATTACAATTAAGGTTATTACATCAATAACCTTTCCAAAAAATTCGAACTATATTATTTAAATAAAATTTCTAATGGCATTATGAGTAAATAAGGTTGAGTCAACGGGTAAAGTTTCAAAATGTTTTCTTTTTATTATATAGTAGATAAGGACAATGAGACAGCATTATTAGGACTTAATTGATACAACAGCTCTACGAAATTATTGACTACAACATCTGTTCTTCTCTGCCTTTAACAAGAAACTGGTTCTACAACAACAATTCCTTAACAAACTAATAATTTCATAACATAAATGGAAAAAACTTTAGAGTATATGTAGTGGGAATCTCTCAATGAGTTTTTCACTATTAAAATAAATGAAAAATAAATAAAAAATATTTTTTTAATTGAGAATTGGTTCTCATTTGAGAACCTCTTAATAATCTTTCATATAACATATGTCACTTTGTAAATTGCTTAAAGTTATATCATAATAACTTTAATTTTTTATAATTTAGATTGTATTTAAATCAATTGTATATTATTATTTTTTACTTTTTATGTTTTTATAAATTAAAAAATAAAATTATATGTATGATCCATTATGCATAACTTTTGATTATATATTAATATTTTATTTAAATAACAAATATTAAATTAATAGAATATTATCAAATTAATGTTTTTGTCATATTACTCTTATTTATAATGAATCATCCAAACCCTATTGCAAAATACTATACAATTACTTGAAAAATACCAACATAAACATTGAACGATAATTTAGTTCCATCAACTTACCACCAACACATTCAATGTATGACTCTGTCCTTAATTATATTAAGCCTCTACCAAATTAAAAAAAAACTCTCTCACCAAAAGATTAACAGTATATATTAGATGGAATCACTTTCAACGAAGGCAACAATTTTTGGAATTTCCCGGACCAAATGATGTATCGATAATAAATTTTAAATTAACCAACTAGATGGATATTTGATTTTTTTTTACCGGATATATGTATAATATGTTGACGGCTGACCAATATATATATACACGATAGATGTTTAAATAAACTGATGCACATAATTACACATGTTTGTCATTTTAAAATATGAAATCATAAGTCATAAATCGTACGGACTACGGCGTAAGAGATATTTTAAAATATGAAATCATTTGTCAAATTATTTATTTTCTTTGGCTTTTTCATTTTATGTGTACAATGTTCTCTCTTGTGTTTTCTTTTTTTCTTTTTCATGTACTAAAAAATTGGGCATTAGGATATCTACTAGGGATAGCCAGCATTTTCATTGTTTTGGATCATAAACAAATATTACTTAAACATACAGTTTTTTTTTTGGTAAAAAACATACAAATTATTAGGTTCAAATCATTAGTGTCTTGACATTACTATTGCTTTTTATCTAGTATCAAATTCAAAACCTTAACGTAAAGATTTTCATATATATATATATATATAGAGAGAGAGAGAGAGAGAAAGGATGAATCCAAAAATTTCGAAATAAGACTCTATAGGTTTCTAAGTAATTAATGTTTTGATATTTTTATGTTTTTTTATCAACAATTTGATTGACAAAATCCCATTTTCTAAATAAAAACAGAACAATATTTAACCAATATGTGTTGAATAAATATTCATCCCTTTGAAACAATTCAAACCATCTATATAATATTATAAAAGATAAAAAGAGAGGTTATCTTATAATTAAATAAATATGTCAAGTTCTTCTCAATTTTATGGTTAGAAAGATCCAGCTAACGATTCTACCATCAGAGATTTTGATTTCTTACGATGGTTGGTAAATCAAAAAGGGATTTTGAGGAGTCAATTTCAGACTATAGATCAGTTTTGTCGATCTTATTGTTGACAAAAATTTAATTGAGAAAATATGTTATAGAGTATTAAAACATTGCCTTTTTATTTTTCTTTTTGGTCAAGAGTCAACTTTATATTCTGACCCAAAAGATAATCAAATTTTATATTAATAATTTAATCATTTATGTACTAATTAATAAATGCGGACCCTTAATCTACCCTTAATCAAAATAGATAATAACATGCCTAATATTTTTTTTTGTCAACGGCAATATTAATATGAGTCACAAAAACCGACTCATTAGCCAAATTCCTACATAAATCTCGTAGACGGTGGGATACGATCTCTGATTATATATATGCACCTGTCTTTAGTGGATTTACTACCAGCCACGGAGTAAAAGCCATATGCACATGCCTAATAATCTAAACTTAATAAAATGGAGGATAACTTTTTTTTAGAGGAAATTTGGAAATTAGGTAGTTTTCTACAAAGAAATTTGAAAAATAGGTGTTTTTCATTGGTTTGCTTTAAAGGTAGTTTTACAAATATTAAATACCAAAATTGCCATTAGTACTCTAAAACTTAGTCGTGAATTCTTTTTTTTTGCTATCCAATAGTGAATATGTCAAGCTGTAATTCTTTCGGTAACTATTTTTTATTGGATAAAATTTCTTTTGGTAATTATAGTTACATTATTTTTACTCTAGTATATATATACTTTTAAAAAGTAAAAGGATAAACATATGTTCTTTGCTTTTGACAAACACTAAATTTTTAAAACAGAGCACTACACGAGACCTTATTTCTCTATTGTTTTCATTTTCGGTTTATTTTATGGTATCATGTTCTTCATCATATCATCATCTTTAATCACTTTCTGTAACAATTATATATATAATTTAGTAAGTAATTATTTGTTTATAAGACAAGAAAATATGTATTTTTCAAAAAGATAAATGATCCCAAATAAATGTATTATTAGTGTTGTAGTTTTCATCGTAAATAACAACAAATTAAAGATAAAAATGTGTTGAATAACAAAAAATTAAAAACATAAACCTCTAATCATGTTGAAAAGAAATTTGTAGATTATATAGGATACTTGCAAGTGACTCTGTTATGGTTACTCCCACTCAGCTTGAACACTTATGCATTTTAGTTTTCTTTTTTACCTAAATTTCATCATAAAGATCTTTAGATTTCAATAATTTATAATAACTAACTTAATAACAAATTTAATAACAAACTTTTAACTGCAAGTTTACTTTAAATTCACCTTGAGACAATATACGTTTTTAGGTGGTTTTTCGGATGGTTTTCTCGTTTTTGCCGGAAACAACATTTTTTCTTTTAACTCAATTGGAATCTCTATATCTTCAGGATCAGGAACATGAAATACCACTCCTTTGTAAGTTGCTGCCTATCTCTTCTTTTTGTATAACTCATCAACAAGTTAACAACACTTTAGACCACTTTTTCCTATTGTAGCAGTAGCATGACAACATGGTGTTTTCCTCCTTGTTTCTCTAGAACCTTCAAAATTCCAATTAGAACCTGCAAACACTGATAATTCAGCTAAATCTTCAGGATGTTTAATGAGCAATTTCTCTACTTTAGGTGGTATATCTCCATTCAAAGATGCAGCTTTTGTCCTACGTGAATGAAACCAAAGAGTATTTTTCTTATGAATTCTAGTAGTGCAACAATAGGAGAATCTCTTGATAGAGTGAGGGCATTGTTTAAAGATTCTGCCATATTACTACTCATTAGATTGTAGCGCATCCCTGGAAAATATACCCTTGTCCAATGTTTCACTCCAATCTTTTCCAAATAATTCCAACATTCTTCATTCCTTACTTTTATTTCTTTTTATATTTTTTAAAAGAACAAACTCGAAATGCTTTGCTAGCTCGTGTAACCATATCGACAAGATATTTACCTTTAAAATTTGAAGATATATTTCTTCCAAGGTGGACAAGACAAGCTCGTGGTGAGATGAAGGATAATGCGACTTGATTGCTGCATATATAGATGGTTGTCTATCAGTAATAAACACTAGGTTGCTATCATCATCTATAATTTCCTTCAGTTTTTCAAGAAACCAATTCCATGATGCATCGTTTTCACTCTCTACAATAGCAAAGGCTATCGGAAAAATTTAAAAGTTGGCATATTGTCCACTTGCAGTTAGTAAACAACCTTTATATTTTCCATGAAGATGTGTCCCATCCATTACAATTACCCTTCTTAAATTCTCCACACCCCTTATAGATGCACCAAGAGACATGAACACATATTTAAACCTTTCTGTACCACTTGTATCAGCCTCCTTCTTTAGATAACATATTGTTCCATGGTTTAAATGATTTAAGGCATGAAGATACAAAGGCAGCATCATGTAAGATTTCTCTTCAGTTCCTTGTGCTTCTAAAATTGTTAATTCTCTAGCCTTCCAACACTTCCAATAAGAAACACTTACATTATGCTCAGTTATAACCATTTCAGGTAAGTCTCTTGCTCTAGGACCATTAGTTATATTCCCATATATTGACCTCAGTAGAGCAGCCACCACTTTCGAAGTTGCATGTTTTGTAAATTGACTTCTTGACTCAATGCTACAAACATGCTCCAAATATGCTTTTCTAACCTCATATATTTCTGACTTCCCAAATTGATGAGTATATACACGTCAATCACGCTTACGATCAATGCATTGCATCACAGTGTAATCTTTAGCAAATCTAGTTATCTTGAATCTGAAAATACGTTTAATGGCGTAAATTGACATAGCAATCTTAAATCCCTCCTTGTTGTTGAATAGTCGACCCACATATACTTTGTCATTTTCAAGACTAAATCAAAGTTATCAACATTAAATGTATGTTTTGCCATGTTATTAAACATGGGCTCCACATCATCAAGCTCATATATGTCTGCAATACTAACATCCTTTGTACACTTTTTAAGAGATTTTGCCACTTCTTTTTCTCTTCTTTCAACTATTTTTTGACACCATTCTGTGACACATACGTCATTGTGATTCTTCTTTTTACTCTTGTTTCCAACAGATAGATCTATAAAGTCTTCCATATCACTTTCGGGAACGAGAACAGACTCATCATGATCTATATTTATTAGCTCATGCCAGTAATCATAGACGTCATCCTCTCAACTTTCCTTGTTGATGGTATCTAAAGTTTCATTTATGACTTTGTACACTTCAGCATGTGGACGTCCATGGCTAGTTGTACATACACCTAAAACATGAGTCTCACAATCAACTCTTTCTTTGAATGTCACAAACAAATTCACTGATCCATCTACCTTCTAAATAGATCGAAAATTTTCAAAACCTTGATTGTCTGATATAATCATTGGTTTTCTTGTTATTTCTGATAACTCACCCAATACACATGACCACCCAAATATGTGATTTTAATCAACATCACATTCCATCAACACTATATTCTTTAATTAGCATGACTTCTAGTTCTTGAAATTCAGTGATTTTACTGCAATCAATAATTCTCCCCATTCTTAACTTATCAATTTTGAAATTCTAAGTTCCATTGATAGAACAAATCCATATTCCCGCCATCCCGACAACAATTTGAGCGATGCCTTATAGGTAATAAAGAAATCTCAGACTTGTGCAATTTTTATTGTTCAAATGAAAGCAAAATATTTAAATAAACTAATTACATATATAAGAAATTTCATACCTCCTTGTCCATGTGGGTTTCGTAATCCGTCGTCTCCCACAATCATATTCTACTTTTTTTTTCTTTTTTTTTGTGAGACTGTGAGTATTTTTTAGTATATTATATATTCTAAAAGGTAAGTAGCTTATACGAATATAAAATCATGTATTTAATTATGATTTTTTTAGGAATCGACTTAAATATATAGTTACAATTTTCCAAAATATTTTAACAGTATAATTCAGAGTAAAAAAGTCTACTCATGTATATATTAATAAACAAACTACCCAAACACCAAAAAAGAAAACTAAAACTACTCTATTACCAATTAGGTTTTGAAAATTACCTATTTTACTAAATTTCTCTTTTTTGTAACCTCAATTTGTAAGAAATTAACAAAAACCCTAATTTAAGAGTTTTTTTCTCACCCCTTAATTTTAGATTTATCATAATCACCCTCTTCTGAAAATTAATTTTGAAAGCTCTGAACAACACACGCTAACTGAAGCCACGATCTCCTGTAACTACTTACTTTCCATGGCAAAAAAACTACTAACTTCCTATTACTTTCTCACTAAAAACCCCAGTAATTATGGCTAACAAAATTATGAAAAAAATTATGTAAAAAATAGTAATTTTTTCTTTATACCCATATAGGACCTGTTACTATTTTCGTTTGGTTCCAGATCAATTTTATTCAGGTTCGGATCAGTTCGGGTCCTAATTAAAAAAAAACAAAAATGACTTGAATACCCAAATACCCTAGATATTAAAAAAATGGAAAAATATCAAAACTAATACCTAAAAATACCAGAAAATACCTAAAAAACAAAAAAGAACTTTTGAACATTTAAATAATCAAAAAGTATTTGAAAATATCTAAATATACCAAAAAAATACTCATATAATACTCTAAAAATATCTAAAAATACTATCAAATTGGGTCTTCTGGTACCCGTTTGGTTCTCGATTGGATCTGGTTTTCTGGGTCTTAAATTTTTATACCCATTCGGATATTTAAGTTTTTCGGGTTCATGTTCAGATCTTCTTTTTTGGGTTGGATCCATGTTTGGTTCAGATCCGGTTTTATGCCCATGGCTAACTATCGTTACGCAGCTAACAACTATTTTGTTAAGCATACTTCCATGTTTTTACCTTTTAAAGTTCAAACGCTGAACTTTACAAATATGTTATTTGTTTTAAAATGGTACACAACATAAATCATATCGATTGTTATATTACATGAAAAGTTAAATATGCGATCAAAGATAATAAAAAAATCCGCAAAATAAATTGTTTATTTATATTTACAAATCACTTACTTAATGTTATAGAACAACTCAAATAATTCTGTGCGATCCGTGCGGGTAGAGTCTTATATAATTCAAAAAAGTAAAGGAGGGCTTTTGATAACAACTAATAGGGAAAAAAAGGAATTTCCAAAACAAAATTTACTAAAATCACTTTTAATAACCAAATGACAATAAAATAACATTGCTAAAATTAAGAAGGTGTACATAATCTATAAATGAAATAAATCAAAAGTCCCGAATAACCATATGATTTGGTGATGCCTAAATCTTTGACTAACAAAAACCATATATAGTACTGAATTTTTTTTTAAAAAAAGCATCCCTAATTTCAGTTTCAAGTTTGAAAATAAAAGGTCACGAGACTCACATTCTCACAACTCACACAACCTTTGACATCAGCCTCCACCACACACCCACACAATATATATATATTGTGACAAAAATTATAGATATAAATATATGACATATTTGTGACATATATATATATATATGCTGTATATGTATATAAATAGTTCTCCTCTATTCCATATTCTCCATTTTTATTTTCTCTCATATCTCCAAGTCACACTTTCAAGAGGTTCAAACTCTCTCCCTCTCTCTCTCTTATGAATTTTTCTTCTATATTTTTGTTGAGTTTTGCAAAAACAAAACCCACTTACATTTATGAAGATGTACACATACACGTACATATATATATATATGTATATTATGTAATTATTCAAATTCTTTGATCAAAATTTTCAAAGATCTTAACTTTTTTTTTTCTTTTTTGGAAAATTATCTTAAAAGATCCTCTACACTCTTTTTAACATCTAAAGATACAGTATCTTGTGTTTATTTTCTTGAGATTTTTTTCCTTAAGTATGTATTATGATACTTGAGTGATTACAAGAACATAATCTACAATTATAGTTTCAGTAAATCAATTAAAGATCTAACTAGTTTTTTGTTTCTATATAAATCAGCTTGTGGTTATTAAGATGAGGTTAGGGAAGATTATGGAAGGCTTGAAGACGAAGATAAAGTCTAGTTTAAAGAGAAGGAAAAGATCATCATTATCATCATCGTCTTCATCATCATCATCGTCATCTTCATACTCATCATCATCATCATCATCATATGAGAAGATAGAGAAGAGTGAGAGCATGAGATTTGAGTTGAGAAGCAGAAAGGCACATAAACTTATTCAAGAAACCCTTCAAATTGCAGACTCTCCTAAATCAAGGACCTATGCTTTTTGATTTCATCTTTTGACATCCAAAAAATATCATTCATACATACATATATACATATGGATTTGCGTGTACGCATCTGTTTAAACATATATGAATGTAAAAGTTTGTAGGTGTGTATGTATGTGTGAAAGATTATATGGATGATGTCACTATGGATCTCATCTTTGGCAAATGATTGATTAGGTGTATACAGCAATATCAAATAATTCTGTTTTTGTAATAAAAGTTTTACTTGGTTTTTTAATAATTGTTTTAGTCAATATTGGATTACAACTGACCGACCCATTAGCCAAGTTCTTACCTAATGTAGATAGTGAAACTCTTTCTGAATATACAAATGTGTCTGCCTTTAGTAGATTTACCACCTGACACTTCAATAAAAGCTACCTATATTTTTTCAATTTCTTTCTAACATTACGGAATTCAAGAGTTTAGAATTGAACTTTCATTTTTGAAAATACGTCGTTATTCACGTATAAGTTTATTATATTCAAGGTGTTAAAATAACTTTATTATCATTGACCATATTTTAGGAAAACTGTCACTTTGGAAAACAAATATTAAAAAAATGAGATATTATTATTGTTGTTAGTAACAAATTTCGTCAATTTACGTTTCTAATTTTTATTTGGGAGATAACAATGACATTTGAAATTAGAAAATTTTGTGGAGAAAATAAAGTAAAGTGGGGTCATTGACCTTCTGAATAAAATTGAAACATATACAATACACCCAAAAATATTCAAGCCTCAAAAAAATTGAACCACTGTTTTTCTTCCACCTTATCTCCATAATCCTATTCCTACTCATGAATCTCATTAAAGATATTTTATTCAAAATTGTATGACATTGATTCGATTATTTGTTGATAAAGAAAACAAATTAGAACGAATTGAGATATATATTTTCATATTTTTTTACGAATTTTAAAAATCCTACCTATTTCTATGGTGAGATATCGCAATCTAGTAATAGATTTATGGTCGACCAAAAGAATAATACAAAGATTTATCGAGGTTTTGTTTTGTATTAATTGTCAGTATTGCGTCTGGTGTAGCTCAACCTAACAAAAATTAAATTTTAAAAGAATAGTCACAACATATTAATCAACTGACATACAAAACGAAAGTGTGTATAAATATATTATTATAATTCGTTGTTCTATTTTAATCTTTTTCTGTAAAATCAGTGCTAATATAATACAATATTAATACACGTGATTGATGGATAAAACATCAACAAAACTTCGCACTGGAAAAAAGTGGAAACTAAATGTCTTGGATCTATAGAGTATAAATATTAAATTCTTATGTGACTTAATGTTTGATTTGTGGCTTAAATTGAAGAGAAATATCAAAGTTTATCAGATAAAGAATGAATGTTGTATTGAATTCTTTTTTTAATCAATGTACAAAAGAGATTATGACTTATATACAGTTCTTTGAGTCTGTTATATATAACTAACGAAACAAAACTCCCAACAGTATATAACTAAATGCTAATTATATACAATCTTATAGTCCCCCTTAAGATGGAGTGTATATAGATAAAACACCCATCTTGCTTAAAAGATTTTTAAACTAATAGATCTGCAATTTGAAGATCTGTTCTGACATGAAATAATCGAAGAATGCCTTTATCAACTCTTTCTCGAACAGAATGACAATCGATTTCTATGTGTTTAGTTCTTTCGTGATAAACTGGATTGTTAGAGATATGTATCGGCCCCATGTTATCACAGAACATAGTAACTGGAGTTGATGTTTTGATCTTGAAATCTGTAAGTAACTTCAGTAACCAATCTAATTCACAAACTGCATTGGCCATACTTCTATATTCCGCTTCTGCAGAGGATTTGGAAACTGTATCTTGTTTTTTTGATTTCCATGAGATTAGTGAATCTCCAAGGAAGAATGCATATCCTGTTACAGATCTTCTTGTATCTGAGCATGAACCCCAATCTGCATCTGCATACGCCTTGATTTCAAGTGATGGTGATGAAGAGTAGAATAACCCGTGACCAACAGTTCCTTTAATGTATCTCGTCAGTTTCATAAGAGCTTCTAAGTGAGGAGTTCGAGGCTTTGATGAATATTGAGCTAGCTTATGAACAGCAAAACATATATCAGGTCTGGTCAGAGTAAGATAGATAAGTTTCCCAATGAGACTTCTGTAAGTTTCTGGTTCAGGAATCAAATCACCTTCATCTTGAGAAAGCTTCAGGTTTGGTTCCATGGGAATAGATGAAGGTTTACAACCAAGCATTCCAATAGAGTCTAACATTCGTTCGCAAATAAAAATTCCTGCTGAAGATCTAGCTATTTCCAATCCAAGGAAGTATTTAACATCACCTAAATTCCGTAGCTTGAAGCAAGCTTTTAATTGATATTTCAATTCTTCTGCTGCTTTAACTTCATTACTTGCAACTACTATGTCATCTACATACACTAGGACAGCAACAAATACAGAACTAGTGATTTTTGTGAAGAGAGTATAGTCAGAACCTGATTTGTTGTATCCAAGACCGATTAAAGTCTCTGAAAATTTGAGATACCACTGAC
This sequence comes from Lepidium aucheri, assembly GCA_900406435.1. Lineage (NCBI taxonomy): Eukaryota > Viridiplantae > Streptophyta > Magnoliopsida > Brassicales > Brassicaceae > Lepidium > Lepidium aucheri. The sequence goes on along the minus strand of OVBA01004453.1, from coordinate 12,108 downwards.
GAGATGTCTGCTTTAATCCATATAAAGATTTGTTTAACTTGCAAACAGCTTTCTCTGGTAAAGAGTCCCCCTCTTTTGGAGTGTAGCCTGGAGGCAAGTTCATGTAGATCTCTTCGTTTAAATCCCCATTTAGAAATGCATTTGATATATCTAGTTGGGATAAATGCCAACCTAATTTTGCAGCTAAAGCAAGAAGAAGCTTGACAGAGGAGAGCTTTGCCACAGGAGAATAAGTGTCAATGTAATCAAGCCCCTCTTTTTGAGTATATCCATTGGCTACTAAACGAGCTCTGTGTCTTTCTACTTGACCATCAGACAGATATTTGACTTTATAGATCCATTTACAGCCAATAGCATGTTTCCCTTCTCGTAAAGATATTATTTCCCAAGTATTTGTATCTTCTAGAGCTCCAACTTATGCTCCCATAACTCCTTTCCAAACATCATATTTCTTTGCTTCTGTATATGTTCGTGGTTCATACTCTTTGGTTATAGCTGTTAAGAAACATCTAAATTCATCAGATAAGTTGTCATATGATATGATGTCTGAAATAGGATATTTGATACCTGATTCAACTACAGAACAATAGTAATCTTGTAAATGAGCTGGAGGTTTAGATTGACGAGTGTGGGATCTACTATTTATTATGACATCTGGAATGGTTTCTTTGATGTGTTCTTATGTGTTATCTACAGGAGTTATATTGTTGTTTTCTGCAACATCAGAGGTTTCAATATCACTAGGATGCTGAAAGTGAGTGACTTCTCTATTTACTGCAGATTCAAATAGAGAATCAAATGGGTCTGAGATTTGACTGTTGGCAAAAGGGAATATTTCTTCATAGAAAACCACATGCCTCGAGATAAAGACTGTATTTGTTTCAATGTCTAAGAGTTTGAAACCTTTATAGCCTGTAGGATGGCCTAAGAAGGCACACGCTTTGGCCCGTGGTGCAAACTTATGTCGTCCATTAGTAGAAGTAGAAGCATAAGCTAAGCAGCCAAATGTTTTCAAGTCCTGATATTCTGGTTGTTTACCAGTGAGAATCTCAAATGGTGATTTGCCATTCAGGTTTGGAGTAGGTAATCTGTTTATAAGAAACACAGCAGTCATTAAACACTTAGTCCAATATGATAGAGGAATTTGAGACTGAAACATTAATGCTCTGGCAACGTTGAGAAGATGCTGATGTTTTCTTTCAACCACAGAGTTCTGTTCTAGGGTTTCTGGACAAGAATGATACACAACAATAGCTTTTTCTTTATAAAATTATGTAAAATTGAACTCAAGAGCATTATCTGAACGAACTCCCTTTAACTTTGTATTGAACTGCTTCTCTATCATAGCAACAAACGCTGGGAACATTGTTATAACATCTGATTTGTTTTCATGAGATAAATTCAAGTAGCTCTTGAGTGGTCATCGAATATTGTCAGGGAGAATCTATAGCCATCATAAGAAGAAGTCATAAAAGGACCCCAAGTGTCAATGTGGACTAAATCAAAGACTTTATTAGAACGATTATGTCTTGTAGGAAAGGGAAGATGTTTTTGCTTTGCTAAATGACAAGTCTTACAATGAAAGGAACTTGCATCTTTATCCTTTGAAAACGAAACAGACAACTGAGAAGATAAAGACTCTAAAACTTGTTGAGAAGGATGTCCCAATCTGTGATGCCAATTACTTGAATCCACTTTAACAGCATTACACCAGACTGATTCTGCTTCTGTTTTTTCAAATTCTGAATCCAGAAAGTAAAGATGTGACTGAAGCCTACCCTTTCCAATCGTCAATCCCTTTGTAAGGTCCTGTATGATACAACGTATAGGATCAAACCAAAAACCATAATTGTGACCTTCTGTCAATGCACTAACACTGAGAAGATGAAACTTGAATTGAGGTATATACAAGACATTTGAGAGGATCAACGTTTCACTCAGATGAACTGTGCCTATACCAACAATTTTGACAGCTAAACCAGTTGGTAATGTGACTGTAGTATCTGTCATTGGAACCAACCTCTGAAACATTTTTCTATCAAAACAGACATGATGAATAGCACCTGTGTCTATGACCCATTTATTCATGCTTATTACAGTATCAGAAAGAGAATAGAAATATGGTATATTATCTCCAAATAATGTACAAGAAATAGATGGGTAAAAATACCAGTTTGAGAAGCTGGAATGGTGTGATCAGTACTTGCATCACCATTGACTTCTGTGATTGTAGCTGATTGTGGTTGAAGTTTGGTGGTGAAGTAAGAGACCAGTTGTGGAATTTGGTCTTTGCTTAGATCAACAGGGATCTCTGTGATAGGAGCAGCATCTGTTAAGGCCAAATTGGCAGAGATTAAAATGGATGTGCGTTGATTGTTCCTCTGGCTTTTTGGTTTCCATCCTACTGGATAGCCAACAATCTTATAGCAACGATCTATAGTATGACCCGTTAAGCCACAATGAGTGCAAGAAGGTCGAGGTTTTTGATCACCAGTGTCAGTCTTGACAGCAAAAGTAGAGGGATTGTGACTTTGTATAGGTATTCTTCTCTGTCCTACATCTAAATCTAACATGTTATATATCTCTGAAAGAGTTAGACGAGGTTTCATATTAAGAATCTGACTTCGAACTGACCCAAATTCATCATTAAGAACCATAAGAAATTGCACAATCCGAGTGGTTTCTTGATCTTCTAAGAATTTCATCACTTGGGAGCATCTACATCCACCATTTTCCATAATGTTCTTGGTACATGCTTGTTGTTCCCAGAGATTAACCATTTTGGTATAGTAATCTGAAAGACTCATAGAACCTTGACGCATTGTACAGATTTCTTGATCCAAATTATAAATTTGAGGCAAATTGCTTTTATGAAATCGTTTGTAAAGATCTGACCAAATGTATGCAGAATCATTGAGGTAAAGGATACTAGCATAGATCGGTTTAGAAACAACATTAAGAATCCAGGCCTTGACCATACTATTGCAACGGCACAGATCTTGTAAAGAGGATCTGATTCAGAGGGTTTAGGAAGAGAACCATCCACGAAATCAATCTTATTCTTTGCTTCAAGACTAGTTTTCATTGAAATTAACCAGGAATTGTAGTTCTCTCCAGTAAGAATCTCAGAAACGATCGACATACCAGGATGATCTCCAGAATGAAGGAAATACGGATTGTGTGTACTATCAATCGAATCCACCATTAGAGAAGGCTGATGAGTTTGCAATCTTGGAATTTGAGTTCTCTGTTGTGATTCATGAATACTCTGAGATTCTGCATCAGATTCACAATCTTGACTTGTTCTCCTGAGCTTCGTACCTTTTCTCACCATCGATGTAAATTGCAAAAGCAATAAGAGAGAGATAAAGGAAACTACGAAGCTGAAATGGAGAAGATTGAAGAGAAAAGAAAAATTTTCTCGGGAAAATTGAATGACTAAAGAGAAAACGGAAGAAAAAGCTCTGATACCATATCAGATAAAGAATCAATGTTGTATTGAATTCCTTTTTTAATCAATGTACAAAAGAGATTACAACTTATATACAGCTCTTTGAGTCTGTTATATATAACTAACAAAACAAAACTCCCAACGGTATATAACTAAATGCTAATTATATACAATCTTATAAAGTTGAGAAATTGTTTCCTTTTTTTAATGCAATCTTAAACAATTTGACATAAGTGGTGTCGTTGTTTAATTGATCCTTTATAACCTAAAAAGGAGGTTGGAAAATAATACAAGTTTCTTAAGTAGGTGAAGAGACATGCATGCCCATGCCTCTTCATTACTACAAACCAAAATTTACATACCAACTCCTCTTTCATATATATATATATATGAATGACATAAACAGAATTCATATTCATATATTTTATATAAATTTATGAATTCGTGTCCAATCTTAGTGACAGTACATAGCTAGTTATCGATTTTATATCTTAGGTTCAGTCCCAAATAGATGCACGTAATGTCTTACATAATCTGATTTTCAGATTCATGTATTTTGTATTCATTTCTTTTAGTTTCAATAGTAGTTACCAAATTATAGAAAATATATGTTTGATATATATTATTGAGAAAGAAGTTTATGGAATAGAGAAGAGAGAGGCATGGAGATTGGACCCAACAATGTAAAAAATGACAAGAAATAGAGAGAATAATATTCCCATAACACAAAGATCCATAAGAGTGAGGACAATTAGCCTTTATCAATGACTAAAAACAAACACAGCGCAAGGACAAAATCTTACCATTTACTCCACCTTAGATGCATCTAACAAGAACAAACCAAGCTCTATAAGTAAGAAAAATACAACATATATATGGTATATAAATATTAAATTAAAGCAGAAATTAATAGAATTTCGAAGGTACATGGTATGAACGTTCAATGGTATCATCTAGCTAAATATTTTGTTCACATGATATGCTGGTTATATAATATAACCCACAAGTTGTGTGAGAGGCAGAGATACATACATATATATATATATGTCAATAAGGTCGGTCGTCCTCGGTTTTGATCGACTCTAATATCACATCAATTATGCGACTCTTTGAAATTAAGCTATAGTATAAATAGTTGCATATATTGTAAAAAAAACCTTTAACAAAAAAAATAGCTGAAGATATCGATGTTTACTAAATCTAATACTATTATTTTAGTTTGGTTTTTCGTTAATTCTTTTGATAAAATTTTCATGAATAAACCTTTTTAACCTTTAAATGGTAAAAAAAGTTAAGAGTATAGGTTACAACTTTTTTTTTTTTTAACTCATGGGTTTGGACTATTCTCGTAGAGATGGTGTACTCCATGGATAGACTATTACCTCCTATATTTAAATGATTAGGAAAATGTGTTTTAGTTTCGCATAGTAGGAAATCAAATTCGCAAACTCTTTAAAGTCTGAGATCCGCTTCCGCTTTCTACCACTTAACCACATGAGCTCATCGTCATAAGTTACAAACTTTTTTTTTCTTTTTATGGTAAAATAGGTTACAAACTTACTATCTCTTAAATTTACAGAGTACTTTTATTGGGTTTTCTTTGGGTTCATATAAATTTTGATTTGCAAACAAATTTTGAGATGGAGTTTAAAAAAATTTGTTGTTGAATCGCAAAAGACCAAAGTGTTTGAGCCATATAAATAAATACACAAATTGAAAACTTTCTAAAATCAAATACACTGTAATATGTTAGGTTTTCATGTTCAGGTATATCAGTATAATGGATTTAACAACATACAAAATATCTACAATCTAAATATTTCAGTATCTCACTACTAGAAAAATCATGATTTTTGAGAGGTTATAGTGTCTAGAATCGGTTTCAAAACGGGATTTGGGACAAAAATGAGACGAAATTTGTTGTCTGGTACAAGTTGTCGCAAATAGGAAAATTGTCCTGAATTTGTTTGTAATTCCAGACAACATTTAGACTACCAGTATTTTGTCTAGAATTGCAGACGGTTCTTTTTGTAACAACTCTAGACATATTTAAACGATTCTATTCCAGACAAGTGAATAGAAACCATCTGAGATTTTAATACGATTTGTAACAGACTATCTAGTCTATAATTTTTAGACAGTTTAGACTATGATTTTCCGTTTCTAATTTGAGACCAAATATAACCAAAATGTCTGTACAAAAATCCAAACCCATTCCACCATATAATGATTCGTATGTAATTTTAATTTCATAATAATTCATTATTATATTTTCAGAATATAGAATATATATGAAAAGAAATAATTAAAAAACGTATAAGATTTATAAATTTAACATTCATAATCTAGTTTGCATATTAGAACACAAAAGTAACATAGAATGTTAAATATATGTTAACCTTTAACACAAAAATCAAAAGAAGAGCCACAGAGAGAACTACATTTGGTCTGGTTGTGTTCCAAAGGCTGGGTTCATCTGCTTCATAAGCTCAACCATCTTCAGCTGGTTTTCTAGAAGTTAGGCTATAGTATCCTTCATCATTGCAATCTCAGCGGCTATAACTGGAGGGACTAATGGTGTTGGAGGTGGGGAATGAGTGTTTTCTAAAACAATCCAGAAAGTCCAATGTACAACTTTAGCAAATGAACATGACAGAATAAACAAAGTGTAAGATAAAGGTTTAAAAATCTTTATCTTACCTCTAACACTATTGCATTGATCTCCTCTCGAGTGAGTGTTGGTGGTTGTGTTGAAGTCCCTGTCGTATTAGAGAAGTCGCATTGAGACATCTGAGTCAAGCATTCAAACTTCATCTTCTTTACATTCTCTATGATTTTTTCAACAACTTTGTCTTGAATCTCTTTGGTCTGCTTGTTTGTGTGTATGGCCTTTGGAAGGTCCAAGTAATCAGGTGGTACTCCATTGTTTTTTGAGGCTTGTTACATAGTAATACCTGTTAAAATTAATAACATAATCCAAAACATGTATTTGAAATAGTCAAAGAGTGTTGTACCAGCTCAAGCTCTACTCGTTTAAAGCCTTTAGAACCACAGTTGTGTACTGCTATGCTTTTACCCTTTCAATCACTTTTCCGGTTCATAGACTTGATATGAGCCTCCAATGCTATTTCAGAAAGAGCCCAGTACTTCTTTAATCCTTCCCAAACAAAAGCATTACATCCAACAAGACAGGTATTGCCATTCTTCCATTTACGCTTCCACTCGCATATGTGTTTAGAGTAAGACTGTGCTGCAGCCTGGTTGAAGAGTTTTCGTACCTGAGAAATATGCTCCGGCTTCCACGTGTAGTGTTGCTCCAAAATAAGAAAACAGTTAGTAAAACAGTGAGAAGAACATAAAATCGCATTTCTGATTAACTAAATAAAAACTTGCACGTACAACAAAGGTGCCAAAACTACAAGTTTTTCTCTGCAGCTGTAAGTCGTGAGTAACAAAGGCAAGGTCTGTTGATGTGTTCGTGTATCATAGTTAAAATTGCCTTCTGAATGCCAAGGTCAGTTTTAAAACTGATAGAAATATAACGTAGTAGTTAAAGGTTGCAAAATTATTTAAATACTTATGAAGAAAGATAGAATATTACCATGATGCTCCATTTTTTAAGTATAGATCTAATACTTTGTTATTCTCTCGGCCTTGAGCAAGCAGCTCCTCGAGTATCATATTGTTAGCCGCATTTGAGTATTGACTTCGAGGAGTTGTATTAGGTGTTGACAGAGGAGTTTGTCCACCCAAATGTACACCATCTCAAGGCTGTTTATTAAAAAACTCTCTATAGAATCTGCAAATGAGAGAAAAAATAATTACAGAGTCATTTCAAAATCAAGATGAATGGTAGGTTAATTTTATATTTTTAAAGATCTATCTAAAATTTTAGACGGTTATAGATATGATGTAACAGATGTGTAACTCAATTATTTTGTAACGAATCTTATTCATTAATTTGAATAGTTATACCGTAGAAGAATAAAATTTATTTGCTATATACACCATATTTTATAATATAAAAATATCTATTGTACTGTCTAGCTTACAATACCAAACAAACATTACCTTAAGCCCTAACAATACAATCTTAGTCCTTTTATCAAAAAAAAAAACAATACAATCTTAGTTTAAGTAGCCTAATACACCCATGTGATCGTTTTTGACGAGTTTTTCAAAGCAGCCTAATACAAACCTAATATTTGTCAAATGTTCGTGCGATTATTTATGACAAAAATAATAAATAGTTTGTGTGTTTTGACGATTTTTTTGCCATAAATATGACATTTATTATTTTGGGGGGTTTATATTTGGAAAAATGGGTTAAAAGAAACTTTACTTTTACAAAAAACATGAAAATATCCCTGAGCATTATTTTGTAGATTTAAAACCCTAAACCTTTTTAAAAGTAAAAAAAAACTATGAAATATTTTTGAGATTTTAATACTCTAATTTTCACAAGAAAACATGAAAAAGTCTTGAAATTATTATTGAGAATTTAAAGTAAACTGACCTCAATTGTTCAAATTGGTTTATTAACAAAAAGAATTGAAAACCAAACTATTAGAGTGTTTTACTTTAAAATTAGGGAGAATTTCAAAAATATTTTTTTTGACATGTCCCTTTCCAAAATCTACCCTTTTCTTTGAAAATTGGGAAAAAAAATATGCATAAAGAGGCAATTTTTTAAAAAAGGACATATCAAAAAAAACATTTCTCAAAATTCCTCTTAAAATTGTTCATCAAGGGACCATGTCTATCAAACATGTTACCAAGCGACCACCGATTGTCGTGTGATTCTTACATTGCCAAATGTCGTAATTACAGTGGCCAGAAAATACTGCTATGACTCTTTTTTTGTTGACACAAATCAACTAAAGAATCGAACTTATATTATAGACATAGAAATAATTTTTCCTCAAAGGGACATTTTATGCATTATATATGCCACAATTTCTATTAGAAGTGGAAATTTGAGGTGATTTTTAAAAATGACATTCTAGACAATTTAAAACTTAATTGTGACATAAAAAAATATTTTCTCGATGAAAACATCTAAAACATTTCAAAATATGTTTCATGATTTTTTCACATTGTTTTAAAAAATTCAAGATTTTAAATCAATAAATATTTATGATTTTTTTCAAGTTTTTTGTAAAGTTGAGAGCTTTTTTACCCATTTTTCTCTATATATTAGTATTAGTTGTTGATTCACTTTTCAGGCAGAATTCGTTGAATACATGTATGCTGTCAACATGAATGAAATCTTGCATGAACATCGATTGTAATGATGGAACATAAATTTAGAAATTTATGCGATAGTTAAGTAGTTATTGTCCGTTAATCATTAAGTCTTTACATCTTTCATCAAAGAGCAACATGTCGACTCTCATGAGTTCTCTATCTTTCTTGACATTACAGACTTTCCAAAAACACAAAAGCTTTGCAACGACATATTGAGATCTCCAACCAACTTTCAATTCCGTGAAAGATAGATGGGAGGATTCCATATTGATCTGGTGGCAATTTAAGAGAGTAAAATTTTGATGAGTGGTAACATAATTTGTAATTACCAAATTATCTATTTAAAGAATAAGAAGAGAAGAAATTTACTATTTATGGATTCAAAGCACTGTAGTGGGTACAGTTTATTATTACTCTTAGTAGTTAAATTTTGTTTGCAATAAGTATGAAATTATTATCTTACTTGGGTATATGAGGAGAGACCAACATTTCTATGAATAAAAAGTGGGTATATCAAACAGGTTGAAAAACATCTACAACGTAATTCTTGTTACATTTTCAGAGAATTTAATTTAATTTTCTATAATTTATTTTCTATAAAATTAATTAAATTGAATGGGAAACCCCACTATATATTTTTAATCTATAAAAAAAATAGAAGTTATATTTTATGGATTAAAAATAATATAGTAGGTTAATTTCATCATTATTTTAGTAATTTAGTTGTCTTTTCACTATATTTTTTTAATTTTTAATATACATAAGAAGTATACTAAATTTTCCCCTTCTTTGTTGTATACTAATTTAGGTTTTCTAAAGAATGATATCTCTATTTATAATCTCTAAATTCACTAACAAATTTGTTTTAGTTTTAGTTGATATAAAACTATATATCTTTAGGAAATGATGTGAATTTAGATTTTGTTTGTGTAATTGTACATTTATAGTTAAAATACCAAATAATTAAAGGAATATGATTAAATTATTTTAAAATTTTTGTTTTTTTGTAATATATATATATGGAAAAATTCGAATCCAATGTCTTTTTCTTTTGTATATTAGTTTTAATTTATGTGTATTTATAATAAGTAATGAAATAAATAGTAAGTTTTAAGTCTATGAAATATATTAATAATTTATTTTTTTAATTGTGTGATTGCTAAATTTATATTTATTTATTCATAATTGTATTCTTTTTTTTGGTTGGACAGAGGGGCAAAACCCTTTCATTTATTCATAAAAAAAAATTATACTACAATTTTTCATAGGCACGCATGTTCCTCTAAATCATGCAACAAAACCGAATCAATCCATTCAAAACATTTCTCAACCTAAATAAAACCCAAAGACAAAATAAAAGCATAGTTGATCCCCCTTCCCCTCCCCACCTCAGACAGTTCCAGAGTAAACACTTTATCATGACCCAATATATGCATAGAGAAGTTATCGGGAAGCTTGTTAAGAAGGAGGTTGAGTTGTAGGCAGCAGCACAGGCTCTTCCTCCCCTGTAGTTGCTGACATACTCACCTCACGCTCAGCCTTATCGAAATTAACCACATGTATAGGAAGATTCTCCACATGCATCAACTATTGATTCCCCGTAGCAGATTTACTATGCCTACTTTCAACATTGTTCCGAATCCTCAATCGCTTCCTAGATTTACTAAACTCGAGATTCTATTTAACTGGTCCAAAGACAAGTCCGCGAGAAGGTCTGTTTGTTTAAAAACTTTGAGTTTAGGTCTTGTGTGATCACCAACTTTATGTCCACTCATACGCTTCTCCTTAAAACTTTCCTTCACACATCCTCTTCCACAGGCCAAATTGTTAATGTCCGAGTTAATTGGATTTTTCTCTTTTTCTGCTCGAAACATGACCATCACATTCTCTTTATCATTGATACTTGAGAGCGTAACACTATCTAATTATGATGTAATTAAATCAATACTTAAATTGGTGAATCGATTCGATATCGAAATCGTACCTACATTTACATTATTCTTGACCTCTTTCAAAGCTCTCACATATTTGGATCCCAAATTTTGTGTTGATTAACCAACACATGTAGACTGCCTAATTAGGTTTCGTCTCCTTGATCCCACAAGAGCTCGACATCTGTTTCTTGTTAGCTTTACCTTGACCCACACTTGGTCCTTTCATGATGGTCATATTATCTTGATTTCATGGACTACTCGATCCATTTCCTCTTCGAACCTCCATACGTGAAGCATCTGCACTAGCTCTCTGATCCTGTGACACCAAGATTCTCCAACTACCACCATTTGGGACATAACAATCGTCAGAGCAGATCCAGACATAATAGACATATCTTTGGCAGCTTTTGCGCTAGCTATCATCTTCTGAGGACATTCATGAACAAGATGTCCATAAATTCTATAGTGTGAACAAATTTGATCCATGCCTTCGTACTCAACAAAGTAACAATTGCTATTCACCAATATTGTTAAGGCTTCGAGAGATTCACTTTGATACAAATTCTCACAAAACAAGCACGCTCAAAGTGTAGAGTCGTACGATCCACTCTCACTGGAGTCCCTAAGCCACTAGCAATACAAAGCATAATATTCTCATGATAAAAATTCACCTGGATATCTAACAACCTCACCCACACCAGAGTTGTCAGTATCTCATTGTAACGAGGATCAAAGTCCGGAGACCAAGCCTGAACCATGAGATAACATCCAAACACCCTCTATGATCCTCACGACAGAGCTTCCATATACACTACAAGAAATCAACTATTTTAAGTCATTTATTTTTATTGTTTGCATCAATTTTTAATTGACACAAACTATATTTACATCACTTATGAAAATGACTCTAAAAGTGGTGATGTAAATAGTTAGTGTCAATTTAAACAACTGATGCAACTATTTTCATCATTTACTAATAAATGATACTAGTTTGTATCACATATAAAAATGATACTAAAATTTGTATCATTTACTACAAATGATTGTAATAATTGTATCAATTACTAAAAATGATGTTAGTATAGACATCATTTACCGTAACTGATGTCAATTTTATGTCATTTGTAAAAAATATGTAAAAATTTGTATCGGTTGTTATAAATGATGATAATATTTACATCATTTACAGTAGTAATTGATACTAACTTTGCATCACTTGTAAAAATAAAGTAAAACTTTGTATCAGTTATTAGAAATAATGATAATCTTTTTGTCACTTGTAAAAAATGAAGTAAAAATTTATATCAGTTATTATAAATAATATTAGTATATATATTATTTAAAACAATTGATCTCACTTTCATGTTAAAATATTTAGATTAATTGTTATAAATATTAAAGATGATAATGTTAAATACGTTTTACAGTTTTACGTTTAACAAATGATATTAAAAACTTTTCTTTTAATTTATTGGT
>OVBA01004452.1:5646-23483 GCA_900406435.1 Lepidium aucheri | reverse complement strand
CAAAGAGATGAGAGATCTCATTGGAGTAAAGGACACTACAAAAGGCAATTTCAAGCTTAAGGGGGAGAATGTCNTTGGAGTAAAGGACACTACAAAAGGCAATTTCAAGCTTAAGGGGGAGAATGTCGAATTAAGCTTAAAATCAATAGCTTAAGGAGTAAGCTATCCAATAGATAAGATCAAAGATTAGTTTAGAAGTTATCTAAACTTAAGTTTAGGACTTATCTAAACTTATCCTATTAGGTTTAGGAAATCTTTTCTTGTCTATAAATAAGAACTTAACAATGTGTGGTAAGACTTGTGAATTGTGATTGAGAGTTTAGATTTTGAGTTATTTTCCTAAGCTATAATAAAGAGAGTTATTCTTTAAATCATTCTTCATACAAGTTATAATCTTTGATTCTTCACTTTTTTCGAACTAAATTAACTAGACTCAATTCATATTTCAAACTATCTCCTAAAATTTCAAACAGTATTACGTAGAACTTATGCAGCTCTCTGAAATCTAACTCCAGAAAATTCGCTATCGCATAGGTAATTTTAGTTCTCTGAAATCTAACTCCAGAAAGTTTGCTATCGCATAGGTAATTTTAAGGGTGAGGACAGTATTATCATTAACTTTAGTGGTGAGGACACTTTTGATGACACTATTATAATCAATAGTGTGAGAAAAAAAAGCTAATATCAATAGAAATGATTAATTAATTGGTAATTTAATTTTTGTCTGACCAGCAATGGCACGACCACTAGAAAAAAAATTAAGTCATACATTGTTGGAGGTGGATCTGAGATCTTACTTCGGTCCATCAAAAACAACATGTCGAATATTAATGAACCACTCAGTTGCAAGCACTAAGTCTTCAACTAGGATAAGATATTCAACTCGGCAAAATGTCTCGTCTCGGAAGGTTCCATGAACCTGAAGGGAAGTCGGATGACACATCATCATACAATAAACGGAAGTTTTTCTGTTCCGATATGGAAAACTTCCGCAAATCTAGCATAAATATTAACAGATTCAGTCTTATCAACAAGATTTATAAATCTACTTTTATTTTCTACACATGTAAACCACCTCTATAAACTATAAATAGAGGCACAAACCTTCCGTAAGGAGGATCTTCTTTTTGGACATTTAAAGTTTAATAAGAACACCAATTCAGCCTTCACCTTGTCTTATTACTCAGTTAACTAAGCTCTTACTCCCGTTCAAACCCACAAGTGTCCTTGCCCATTCTTCCCTGTTCTATTAATCAGGAAACACCGTTTTAGTACTCGCCATGCTAAACCCAGTTCCAACATACATGTTATTCAAACATGTAATGAACGAGTTAAATTGACTTAAAACAAAACAATTGATAATTTACCTATAAAAGACCGAAAGAGACAATTAAAATAAGGAATACAAAAAATACCTCATAGAACTAAAAATTAACTTTAAAATTTATTATTGAAACCAGCGCAATTTTGATTAGTTACATATTAGATTCTATAAATATTATATTAAATTGGTGGTATGGTCCTATTTATGACTACTAGAAGGACTCGATAATCGTAAATCGAAGGTTTTTGCGTTTGTAAGAGACAAATGATGCTAGGATTAATTCGTGGTCTTCAAAGTTCCTTTTGAAAGGGGGTAAAAAAGGGGTGTATTAAGTCGTTCTTGACAGTTATGTTGTTTTATGTGATGTCTTGCTATTGGTTGTCTAAGGTCCTTACCTCTTAAATTATAATGAAATTTTGGTAGAGAAATTCCTAGTCATCTAAGGGTATTTATTGGTTTACATGGGTCAATTTATATTGTGGCAAGTAAAAAGACGGTCTAGGCTTCCGAACAGTTGAGTAGTTTAATATGGCTCTTCTTGGTAAGCAATTATAGCGGCTTATTGACTATCACAATTCTTTGTTCTTTAGAGTTTTTCGGGGACGCTATCATCCGGATTCAAACCCACTGCTGACTAGAAGGGTCTGTTCTCCTTCGTATGGTTGGTAGAGTATCATTTCTGGTAGGAAGCTAGTGTACAAGGGGTTGATTAAACAGATTGAAAATGGGCCTATGATCTCAGTTTGGCAAGATCCTTGGATTCTTCATACTATTTTGTGGATGCATGTTGGGGCAAGCTCTCTCTACCATTCTCATCTAACTGTAGACCATCTTATCGATCGTCAGCTTCGATGTTGACGTCATGTTTTGGTCTGTCAACTGTTTGATCCTCATGATGCTTGTGTGATCATAAGGATTTCGATCACCCGCTGTCCTAGTGATGATTGATTAGGATGGCATTTCACAAAATTTGGAAAATACTCAGTTAAATCTGTGTATTAGGCTAAGATAAAACTTTCGGTTTTAGAGTGCAAAATGGTTTGGTCCATCTTTCGAGCTTTTACATGACCAAGCTTGGAAAGAAAAGTGAATACTAAAGCTTAAGTATTTTATGTGGCAAGTTATCTCTCGTCATATGGTTGTTGGTGTCTTCCTGGGTGGTTCGGTTTTCTCTAAGTTTGATTTTCTTTTTTGGCAAGTTCCTCTAGGTATGAAAAAAGTTGTTATCCTTGGTTATTGTGATTTATTTGGAAGGACAAAAACAACAGAGTCTTCTCCAATATTGATAAGAATCTCTAGGAAACTGTTAAACATGCTGATGAGGATGCGGCTGCAAGGATAAACGCGAATGTCTGGTCGATTTCTGCTTCTTTGGACTTTTTTTGGGGTGCTCAGGGTTTTGAGACGGAAAAGGAGTTGTTGCACAAACCTTTATCCATTTTACCTACTTCATTGGCTAAAAGTATTTCATGGATGGATCTTGGAATTTCTCAGACGGCTTTAGTGGAGTTAATTTAGGAGCATATGGTGTCTTTCGTAGTCTTTCACTGCTGCACTCTGAGATTGAAGTTGTGCTCTCTGAGCCATATCTTCTCTTCTCTCTCTTCAGATTTCTAAGGTGGAGTTCGCTATAGGTTGCACCGAAATTTTAAAGATGGTCGCGGATCCTAATAGTTGGCCAGAATTTTCCTCATTCACAAAAGAGTTTGCCCGTCTTCGCAGTCAGTTCATTCATTTCTCACATGCCGTAATCCCAAAATCATTGAATTTCAAAGCAGATTTCTTTACCCAGGAATCGTTCTTTTATTAACCATGTATCTGTTATTTTTCCAATCTAATCTATGATGAGTTAAATTGGAAAAAAAAATACTTCTAGTTTTTCATTTTTTTGTAGAAATAATTTTCAAATAGTTTAAATTAAAAGATACAAGTTTTACAATTAGATCTGATGTTTATAGAGAAATATGATGGTCTATATAAACTAGAATATAATAAAAGTTGTGTTTTGTATAGACTACGCGGTTTTACTTCATAACATTTTCTTTTTTCTAAATAATTGTGTTCATTTAAAATAATTCAAATTTTAGTATGTATGGAAGAGATACTTTTTTGTAAAAAAGAATTTACATTTGATTTAGTTTTGTTACTAAAAGATAGAGCATAGAAAATGAAATTCAAGAAATTAAATAATAATTAAATATATATATATATACATATATATGATGTGGCAAGAATAATTAAGTTAAACTTTTTGGTCATCCTTCACAATTTTGTTTTTTTTTTCTATCTTGCTTATTAGAGATATATCCATGTCCTAGTGATAATATAAAAGAGATAATTGTCATTGTCATAAAATCTGGCAAAATAGTATGCAATGCCACTTTTCTCATACCTCCTCAAATTTTTTACTTATCTATGGCATTGTGGCACTGTCCAAATTCTCTACTCCCAATTATCTCGTTGATTTGTGTCCAAAAAAAAAAAATCAAAGCAACATTTTTTGGTAAAAAGAGAAATTGGTCTGCTAATATGAAATAACACGTGGTCAAATGGAAAAAATTCCCGAAAAAGAAAAAAAATATCATCGAGATCATAGATAAATGCATGAATTACCATCAAGGTCCATGTTTACAATCTCGCAGACACTCTTATGGTTTAACATTTGTGAGAAAGCTCTACAATAATCAATTTATTTCCCTTATCTAAAACTATGGATGCAATCTACATGTCTATGTCTTCGATGACAATGATAGCAATTCATGTTCATGTATCTGATCTTGAAGGCAATTCTTGTCTTTCTCGAAACTTATTTTTCATTTCTGCCAAAGTCAAAAAGTTTAGTCTTAAGAGCATTTATGTCTTTTACCAATTCAAAGTGATATTTTAAACAGGAAAAAAAAACTTACATGTGACACAAACCACCAAATTCCCAATTAAATTTTTTTTATTTAGGTAGATATGATCTATTTGTCAACAAATAGATCGATAACAATTATAAAAAAATTTCTAATTCTTAACTCAAATCTCATCTAATTCTAAACACTATCATGCAAGCATATCTGGGTCAACCTTTGTATATGACTAGTGCAAAATAATAAAAAAGCCCTAGTATATTCAAATTTTGGACTTTAATTTTTTTTTTTAATCAAAAGGACTAAATTTTATTTAGATCCTATATATATAAAACAAAAAAGTAAGGTTTAGGTCACATGCATATGCATTTTTTTGCACAAGCATATAACCATACTATCTAAAGTCAAACGTTTATGCGAAAAGCTTAGACAATTAATTACTTAAGCAAATATAGTTGTCTACTCATTATAACGGATTAATTTAGTCTTTATAATTTAGAGCATTTCCAATAATACTTTAAATCTTACTACAAATAGAGATTTCTATTTTTTTCCAAATTTGGAGGATTCTATTTTTTCCTTTATTTTTGAGAGCATGAATTTTTCTCTACAAAATATTCTTTTAATTTATAGTATATTATTACTTTATAACTAAAGAAAATTATATGATCAAAATATACATATTATAAAATTTTAATTATTTTACTAAAAATAACTAAATTATTAAGACCTATTAAATTTATTAAATAATTATTATTATATAGTTAAAACTATTAAATAGTACTTAAAAGTTTATCAATTATAAATTGACAAATTCATTTTTGGGAAAAAGGTGTTATACATGATATCATGACTATATATATATATATATATATTTTTGTATAATATGATAATTAAAGATGTATGTGATATTAATGTATCAATAGAAGTCAAAAGAGAAGTTCCACTATTGGAAATCCAAATGAGAAAAGATGAAAATACTCGATTTCAAAAGTTTTTTGTTCGATATAAGACAAATCAAAAATAAAAAAACTCAATTTTCACTTTGAAATGCATTAATTGATCATTTGTAGAATAATTATAATAATAATGTATTTTTATTTGTTTGTTTCTGTTTATGTGATGTAATCAAACTTTATTTTAAATTAATTATGATTTACTAATCCTGTTATTAACTATATAATATCATTAGTTAAAATATGTAGATTTGAAAATTAAATGGACATCTTAGAAATTATTGATTTATTTAGATTTACAAATAGAATAAACCATTGGAGCAAACTCTTCTCTATTTTTAGAAAATTCTATTTTTAGAGAAAAAAATAGAGTGAACCATTGGAGATAGTCTTACTGTAATAAAAATATGATTTACATAATTATATTATTTAATAATTTGTTGTTAAGAAGTTGTGCATTATAACACCTATATAAAAATCAAATATGTTAAAAAGAATCTATCAAATTCGATATTGAACCACTTAAAAGATATGTTTTCTATGCATAAACGTATTCCGTAAGAGAAAAACTTTGTTTGATCCCTTAGACCATCATTATTGGTGGTCTCTTAACGGTTTTTTAGCTTATTTTATTATTAAAAACTTAAGAACCCTTAAGAAATCCTATGAAAGTTTTTTATTTAAGAAACTCTTTTAATGGGTTTCTTAGCTTATTTTATTATTAAAAAGTTTACTCTCTCTCCTCTTATTACTATCTCTACTCTTATTTACTATCTGTTCTTTTTATCCTCTTTTTTTTTACTCTTTCTCTTCTTTTTATTGTCTCTCATCTTTTCACTATCTCTCCTCTTTTATACTCTCTCTCATCTTTTACTCTCTCTCCTCTTTTTTACTCTCTCTCCTCTTTTACTCTCTCTCTCCTCTTTTTACTTTCTTTCCATTTTTGCTCTCTCTCCTTTTTTACTCTCTCTCCTCTTTTACCCTCTCATTTTTCACTATCTCTCCTCTTTTTATTCTATCTCATCTTTTGACTATTTCTCCTCTTTTTTACTCTGTTTCATCTTTTTACTCTCTCTCCGCTTTTTACTCTCTCTCATCTTTTTAGTCTCTCTCATCTTTTTACTCTATCTCATCTTTTCACTCTCTCTCCTCTTTTTACCCTATCTTCTTTTTACTCTCTCTCCTCTTTTACTCTTTCTTCTCTTTTTACTCTCTCCCCTTTTTTACTCTTTCTCCTCTTTTTACTCTCTCTCCTCTTTTTACTCTCTCTCCTCTTTTTATTCTCTCTCCTCTTTTTACTCTCTCTCCTCTTTTTATTCTCTCTCTTCTTTTTACTCTCTCTCTTCTTTTTACTCTCTCTCATTTTTTTACTCTCTCTCCTCTTTTTACTCTCTCTCTTTTTACTCTCTCCCCTCTTTTTACCTTATCTTCTTTTTTACTCTCTCATGTTTTACTCTCTCTCCTCTTTTTATTTTTATTTTTGAATTCCTAAGAAACTCACCTAAGAAACTACCATTAATTACACCTAAAAACTCAAAACAAAAATACATTTCTTAACTGTCTTTTTCTCTAAGATCCCCTAAGTAAAAGACCATCAATAATGATGGTCTTAGTTATATACATATAAAACAACAATTGGTATAATTAAGTTATAATAATTGTTTAATACTTTATTAGACAGAAAAATGCCTTTATCACATGATTCACGAGGACATATCTTCAAATCTTTGATTGATTGACAAATGATAAGAAAAATAATTTAATTTGTGGTTTAAACTCGAACAAAGACGAATCTGCGTAATGTGGAACAATTTAAATAAATATATAGGATTTTCTGCCAAAAATCAAACTTTTAAAGCGATCACGAATTTCAATTTATCCTGCAAGTTAAATAAGAAATATAAAACTTATGTAATTTAATCTTTATACAAATTTTTTAAGAGGTTGTATAACAAAATACACTATAATTTTAAATATTAAAAATAGATTTGGATTTCTTGTGATGAGTGTTTGTTGTAATATATTATATATAATTTTAAAAAAATATATTAATAACGAAAGATTATATTGCATTTACTTTATAGTTTACAGTATTGACTTGCACATGTTTATTTACAAAATGAAATGGTAAATCATGGTGACTTTGAAAAAAAAATTGCACAAAACTAATAGTTGAAATATGTGTACTCAAGAGAATTCTTAGTAGATTTTAACAATTTTATCGCGAATTTAATTATTATTGGCCACTCACAAACGTTGGTAACGAAAAAAATCCCAAATTCCTGGAAATTTAATAGATTAGCTTATTACACATATAAAATTTCCCAATTATCAATATATATATATATATATATATATATTGTATAGCCGAGAACGTGTGATCCAATAGTAGTATCCACTTTAGCATTCTTCAGGCATCAGAATTCGATTTTTCTCTGATACAAAAGAGAAAGAAAAAACAATTAGTTATGAATCGGATCTTTGTGGATCTAATTGATAGTAGAAAAAATAATTAAGTTTGAAAAAATAAATATATGTATATATATATACTATAGAATCATAACCCAATTTTTCTGCACTTTACTGTTCGAAACTTTAGATTTTCAAACAGATTGTTTATTTAGTCACATCTATATATATATATATTGTTTAATATTGGGTCATAACAAATCAACTCATTAGCCAATTTTTTGTATAATCTAAGCGGTAAGATTTAATCTCTAGATATGTAAGTGTATTTGCATTTAATAAACTTACTACATATCACTAGAATAAAAGCTACTTAACGTATTTTCATTTTTGCTTAGCTTCAGTTTTGCTTAGAATATATATTAAATATACTATTTCGTTTTAGTTAAGCATTCTCTTTTTGGTTTTATTATTCAAATGAAATTTCCCCAAATAAGTATATTCCCATTTGCCACATGCCTGATCTGGCTACACGCGGTAATGCTTAGATCATGGTTTAGAATACACAATTTTAGTTTTTTATTAGCAAAAGAAAATAATTTAAACCTCAGGCATAATTATACAATTTCCTTTAGTTAAATTTTGATTAAGAAAACAGTAGATCAATCAAGAAGTATGAACATATTACAGTCATGTGATGATACCATAAGATCAATTAAGAATTATGAGCGGAAAGTTGTAGCCGTTGTTAATCTTAGATTTCATCTCTGAAAAAGTATTTGAAATCGGTCGACGCAAAAATAATCTTTACTTCAGAAGACTTGGAAGGAATAAGTTTCCTGCACAACGATCCCCTCATCGTTAAATCTCCGTGTTGCTGATTGCGATGTATCTAAGATACTTATTAACATAGGAAGTTCGGTGGATCTACTCTTCAAACAAACATTTGACAAGTTAGCGCTCCTGGACGCCAAGCTTAAAGCGGTTAACAAAATCCTAACTGCCTTTGACGGAAGCTCAATCCATGCAATAGAGACCATCAAGTTGTCGATAGGTATAGCGGAAATTAAGAGATGTATTAAACTCCTAGTTGTTGATAAACCACCGATCTATAACATAATTTTCAAAACTTCTTGGATCCATGCAATGAAAGCCATTCCTTCAAGTTATCATCAATGTGTAAAGATTCCAATCGAGATAGGAATCTACACGCTACAACGTGATCATAAGATGTACCGGACGTGCTTTATTGTCAAGTTAAAGCTGCACAACAAGTCTTACATGAGAACGGAATCTATCAGAGGAAAAGCAAGTTCAGGGCCTCCCGTACTCGAAAAGCAAGACCAGTCAACAATAGATCTCGTGAATGTTGATTTGACGAATCTAGCAAAATGTGTCAGTATAAGCCTAGACAGAAACATCAGAGAAAAGCTAATTCGGCTTCTAGAGGATAACATCAAAACATTTGTATGTTACGCCAAAGACATGTCTGGGATAAATACAAGGAGAGCAAGTCACAAGTTGAATGTCGACCTGACATATAAACCAATCAAACAAAAGAGATGAAAGCTTGGTCCTAAACAAACAAAGGTGGTAACTGACGAGGTTAAAAAACTAATGTCGAATCTATCAGTAAAGTCCAATATCCTGAGTGGCTGGTCAACCCAATAGTAATCCCAAAGAAGAATAAAAAAAGACGAGTCAGCTTCGATTTCATAACTTGAACAAAGCTTGCCCAAAGGATAGTTTCCATCTTCCAAACATTGACCAAATCCTCAAAAGCATTGGTAGAGAACGAGCTCCTCTTGTTCATGGACGCATTCTCAGGATACAACCAAGTAAGAATGCATCACACAGAGAAAATACCTTGTTTATAACTAAGCGAGGAACATATTGTTACAAAGTCATGCGGTTTGGATTAAAGAACGCAGGGGTAACATATCAGCGTCTCGTCAAAAAGATGTTTTATGATCAACTCAGCCAGACAATGGAGGTTAATATAAACGACATGCTGGTCAAGTCGAGAAAAGTCGAAGATCATGTAGATCATCTAGCACGATGCTTAAAAATATTGAACCAATATCAGATGAAGCTCAACCTGGTAAAATGCACTTTCAAAGTAACATCAGGAGAGTTCATTGGCTACATAGTTACACAAAGGAGAATAGAGGCAAACCCAAAATAGATAAAAGAAGTTCATGGGTTACGTTCACCAAAGAGCAAGTAGGAAGTACAAAGGCTAACACGACAAATTGCCGCATTGAATCAGTTTATCTCACGGTCAACTGAAAAGTGCCTTCCCTTTTACCAACTTTCTTGGGGAAACAATAACTTCAAATGGGACAGGGAATGTGAAAACACTATTTCTGATTGAAAAAGTATTTGTCAACTTTGTCAATCCTGGCTAAACTCAAAGAATGTGAATCATTATACTTATACATTGCGGTCTCATTGTCAGCAGTGAGCAGCATCTTAGTCAGGGAAGACCGAGGAGTTCAATATCCGATTTTCTACATCATCAAATCTCTGAATGGAGCAGAATACCAATATCCATCCACCGAAAAGCTAGCCTTAGTAGTTGTTGTATTGGTTAAGAAGTTAAGCCTGTACTTTTAGTCTTATACAATCATAGTGCTAACCAACCATCCATTAAGGATGATATTTCACAGCCCATAGCAGTCAAAAAGATTAGCTAAATGGGCAATTGAACTCAGCAAATTTGATATCGAATACAAAAGGAGAACCAACGCAAAATCACAAGTGTTGGCAGATTTTCTGATTGAACTAGCTCCCGAGTTAGAGCCAGTCGAATCGAGTGAAGCTGCCAAGATTTGGAAACTCTTTTTCGATGAGTCATCATCCCAGCACATATCAGGAGTCAAAATCCGTTAAGAAAATCCAACTAGGAAAGTTCTGGAACAGTCATTCGGGTTAGCTTTTCCAGCATCGAATAATGAAGCCGAGAACGGGGGGCTATAATCGCTTGAATCCGACTTGCAAAGGAGATCGGCGTGACTCAGATTGAGTACTTTTGTGACTCACAATTGGTTTTCAACCAAGTTAATGGTGGCTATGATACAAAGAATGGCCGAATGGAGGCCTACCTGAAGGTTGTCAAGGACCTATCCAGAGCATTAAAGTTCAAAATCAACAAAATTTCCCAAGCAGAAAACACGTCGATAGATACTCTAGCAGCTTTGCATCGATAACCAACCCAATCCAAATAAAAAAAATCACGGTTAAAAGCATTGACAAACCATGCATTCAACTAGCCAAAGGAGATTTCACAATCGTCTTGGCAACTGCCGACTTGATAGGCGAATACGACTTAACAAGCCTAGATCCCAACCCTTGCCTTGACAAAATCATTGATAGGAGAGACAAAATCTTGGCTTACATCTTGGATGGAGAAGCACCAGAAGATAGCTGGAGTGGAAGAAGAAGAAAAGCAAACTGTGTTTTTTATTTTCAAATCTATAGAAAACTATACCGCTGAAGTACAAATGGCACCCAGCTCACTTGCATTCACGATCACAAAACAAAAAAGGTCATGAAAGAAACTCATGAAGGAGCAGGTAGAAATCACTTAGGCGGACGATCCTTGGCAAAGAAAATTCAAACTCTCGGGTACATTTAACCGACCATGGCACACAATTGTGGGCAATACACGGAAAAATAAGACAAATGCCAATGACATGGCCCTATAATTCATGCTCCGAATGAGTAATTAACATCCTCCATAATGTCCTACCTGTTCATGCGATGAGCAATGGACATTGTACAACCTTGGCCTCTTCTCGGCATATGCTTGTTATGACCGAATACTTCTCCAAGTAGGTAGAAGCAAAATTTTATCCCCATATTAAGGATAAGATGTGGCCAAGTTCATCTGGAAAAATATCATTAGTCATAACGGCTTACCCTATGAAATTGTAATCGACAATAGATCTCAGTTCATCTCGCCCATATTCACCAACTTCTGTGGAAAATGGAACATACAAGTTAGCAAATAACTCCAAGAAACCCATAATGGAACGGGAAATCTGAAGCCAGTAATAGTCAGATCCTAGATTGAATCAAGAAGCCCCTTGAAGAAAGAAAGGTTGTTAAGCAGACGAGTTAAATGGCGTACTATGGTCGCATTGCGCAACTCTAAGACATTCAACAGGTTGAACTCTTTTCTCTTTATCTCATAGAATAGAAGCATTAGCTCCCGCAGAAGCAAGTGTGCCAACTTTGCGAAGACTACACTCCCTAGTGCATGAGCACCTAAACAATGATGCGATGGAAACCAACCTCGACGAGTTGGAAAAAATTCTAGATAACACATTACTCCGGTTACATAATAACCAACAAACTGCTGCCAAAATACTATCACAAGAAGGTACAAGGTCGACAATTTGCTGAAGGGGACCATGTTCTGTTAAAAGTGTTCGAGAACACAACATGAAAACTTGGCGTTAATTAGGAAGGACCCTATATAATTTGCAAAGTCGTCAAACCGAGAGTATACGAACTAGCAAAAATAGAAGGAGAGATGATTCTATGTGGCTGGAATTCCATCAACTTGAAGCGATACTACTACTGAAGTCGTGCCATCTCTGCACCTTTCCCATCACTCCTTGATGCCTTTCTTAATTCTTAACTATGTACTTAGAATTACGTTTTAGCGTGATCCCTACGGGACCATAGGTATCTGTTTAGTGCAGCTACAACTTAATAACAAATTTACCATCTCGCCAATTCGCCAAAAAAAGAGAGAAATCTATACATATTTCAGTAAAGCCGAGACCATACTCTCTAAACCGATTCTTAAAATGTCGTCGAGTTTGAAACCTCACTAAACTTTTATGGAGTCTTAAAATCTCTAAAAAAGGCTGAGACCCTACTCTCTAAACCGAGTCTTAAAATTTTATTGAGTTTAAAACCTCACAAAACTTTTTTAGAATCTTGAATCCTCTCGAAAAGGCTGAGACCCTACTCTTTAAAGCCAAGTCCTAAAATCTCATCGTGTACTAAAAATCTCGCTCGAAATTAGCTGAGTCTTAAAACATCGCACAACCTAAGCCTAGTCTTAAATCTCACAGAGTTTTAAAATCTTGGTCGTATTAAGCTAAGTTATAAAACTTTGCATGAACTAAGTCGAATCTTAAATTTGCCGAGTCCTAAAATATCGCTCATACTAAGCCGACTCTTAAAATCTTGCTGAGTATAACTCTTAAAAAAGTGCTCCGAGATCAACTCTCACTAAAGGCCAACACAACAAGATCTAATTCTCACTCTATAAGCCGAGTCCTGAAATCTTGCCGAGTCTAACCTCCAAAACTTGATCTAATTCTCTTTCTTTAAGTCGAGTCCTAAAATCTTGTCAACCCTAACCTCGCAAAACTTTTTATAAGACCTAATTCTTTTTTTTTAAACCGAGTCCTAAAAATCTCATCGAGTCTAACCTCGAAAAATGTTTTGCGAGATCCAATTCTCAAACTAAAACTGGGACCAATTTCTCACTAATACAAAATCTAATTCTCTTACTTAAGCTGAGTCTTGAAATCTCGTCGAGCTTAACCTCACAAAACTTCCTACGAGATCAAGTTCGCACACTATCACCAAGACTGAGTTCTCACTTATACGAAATCTAATTATTTTTCTTAAACAAGCTCTTGCAAACAACTGAGATCTAATTCTTGCAAATCTTTTTACCATATCAAGTTCTCGGAGATTTAAGCTTAAAAGCATAGCTTTGTCTAAGTTCTAAAACAGAACTTAATATTCATTTATCATTCAAAGCCGACTTCTAGTTCAATTCTTAAAGTAACAATGCAAAATAACCAATAATATGTATATTCATTCTGCAAAAAACATCTACAAAAAACACCAACCAATAGGATCAATTTCCACAATAACAAAATACCTGAGATAGACATTTTTTAGCACACGAAAAAGGAGGAGAAGAGAAAGCAAAAAAAAAGAAAAGAGTTAGATTAACTCTCCATCACCGGAAGCTCAGTCGAAGGTAGACTTCTCATTCCTTCTCTTCACTCTTCCAAGACGACCAAAAACAGATTCACTTATCTGAATCAAGTCTCACCATGAAAAGTGGAAGGGGCCCCAACCTCGAAAGTCGGGATGATCAAGTCGTCTGGGTGAAGAGATGTCAAGGACTCTTTCTTGATAATTTCCTCGAACTTTCCTAACTCGGTATCCATGTATTCAATAAGCATTGAAGGGACGATAACGTCTCTGTGCATCAATGACTGAAGGACATCATTTGAACCCTGGAGCTAAGCGAATGAGAGATGAGCAGACAAGTTGGCATCAAGATGAGCAAATCGAGTGGTGATCCTCTTGAAATGGTCAGAAAGATGATTTGACAGGCCTAACAAACCTTTAGCTTATTCAAAGCCAAAACTTCATGAAGCCAGGAATTAAACTTCCCCTTGATCTCGTCTAACTCAGATTGGAGTTTAGACAAAGCATTGTTCGCCTTTTCAGCAGCTTTAAAGCACTACCCCTATCCACTTCAGCACACTTCAGCGAATCTGACAAGCTTCATCATGTTGTCATGTTCTAGCTTTAACTCGTCCTTAACCTGGGTAAGTTCTTCTTCTACTTTAGCCATTTTAGATCTGGCCTCCACTGTTTCGAGATGAGACATGTCAGCATAGTAGAGACTTTCGAGAATTCTCCTAAGGATTGGTGCGAGACTTCTCACGGTCCAATAAAATATCGTTCAAGTGGCAATAAGCTATCCAAAGTAAAAAGGAAAGAAGGTTAGAAAGATTTAACAAAAGCGACATTAACATCAGTTATTCGAGCAAGAAAAAGCCAAACTTTAAAAAGCAAGTAAGTTGTATGCTCATAATCATCTCCATTCTGCATTTGGTCGGGAGAAGGAAGAAGCTCCAAAGTGGTCCTGATCTGACGCATGAGATCAGCACACTCTACGCGAAATGATAGAATGGGCATCGTGCTCATATGGTTGTGAGTAAACTAGAAGTTAGCAATGGCTCTTCCTAGCCCTCGGGGTAGACTAGGAAGAAGGACCATCCGCAATTACAAGCGCAGAAGATTGTTGACATGTTGCCCCCACTTAAGCCTTCTTGGAAGGATGCTCGTGTTCAGAATTTGTTACAGACCTAGCAACAGTGCTAAAACTAACAACTCGGGCAGTACCAACAGTTGAAGGGTTAGAAGGAATATTGAGTGGGCCTTCAGTGTCCTCAGGGAGAGACTCACCAATGATAGCATCAAGGTTATCTTTAACATTTGGCATGGTAAAATCGTTCAGATCAATTCTTCTAGATTAATGAATGCGAAAGTAAGAAAAAGGAAAAGAAAGATGAGAGAAAAGTAAACTAAACAGAACTCGGAGATAGGTAAAGTAAAAGGGTGAAGATAAAAATAGTGATGAACTAAACGCATTTTATTTATAGGAATTTACTGGAAGCTGAAATTACGCATAACAGAAAGTAATAATGACCTATGAATAATCTGTCAAACCGCGAGATTAACCCAATCATAGACTAACATGTGGACAAAAGATTTCACAAGCAGTTTAGTTCTCCAATTAGGAATTTTTGGGACAATTTTCTGAGTCTAGGTGGGGGGACAATTGTTGGAGGTGGATATGAGATTTCATTTTGGTCCACGAAAAATAATCGATGTTCAAAGAAGTCTAAGTCACAAACTCAGAAAAGACGATTGAGAAGCCATCTCGTCCAGTCAGTGTCAACTCAAAAGAATCTCCTCTAAGTAACTCGTCGTGTTTCAGAGCAAGAAAAACTCGATTGACACATCATCAAGTAAGAAAATAGAAATATTTTTATTCTGATTTAAAAAATTTCCGAAAATCTTGCACCAATCTCTTGGATAATGTCAAAACTAGATAAAATGTAATATTTAATATTTTTGATTCAGTTGTAACCACCTCTATGACTTATAAACGGAGGAAGAGGTCTCTACAAAGAAACTAAGTTTCACATACATTAACACAAACAATACAAAGCAATCAAGCATTCTTCTTCTCAAAGCAATCAAGCATTCTTCTTTTTAGCTATTTACCTTATTTCTTTTGTAAAGAACAGAGTCCTTACCTATTTTTTTTCTAAAACCTATGAGTTGGATTTAAAATCTTTATGTTTAATCCTGTTCGAACAGTAAAGAATGTGTATAATTAATCGATCCATTTGCAAAGTGATTACTTTCTCAATACTGGTGGTAAATACAGACTATTCATAAAATATAATTTATTTTGATACGGAAGATGTCATATAACGTAATATAAGAAATATAAAAATAGTCAGGATTGTCAAAGTAATCATCATAATCTCTGTAACAAAAAATGTTAATTAGAACCTTCCACGAACATATATTATACAATATCTATTGGTGCACCCACATTGCCATCATTCAGATTATATATGTGATTCTAAGATATCTAAATTATTGAACACTTTTAAACAATTTACTATCAATAATTTAAGAAATTTGACATTAAAGAAATTCATTTTATTCAGCAGACGGTTAAATGACTATACTTGCATTATTTTCTTTCATAGTTTTGTGTGAATGTTTGAGTTATAAATGTGAACTAATAAATCTAGTGGCATATTGTATTTCTAATAAAGGCAAATATAATCATATATTCAGATATTGAATCTTATTATTTATATCATGTAGGAATTTAGTGAATGAGTCGGCTAATTGTTCACCGTATTAACCAAAAAAAAGTTTTAGTTATAAATAAGATTTTGTCCATCAAATAGTTCAAAAGAAAAAAAATATATATATTCATTGAAATATATTGTCATAAATTTTACTATAACCATGCACGTTAGAAAATACAATGCATTTAAACCAATCAAATATTCCCTCTGTTTTTTTTTAACTTGATGTTTTAGTTTTTTCACACATATTAAGAAATCTTTAGTTATTTTATTTTTTCTAAACAAAATATGTTTTGTCACAAATTCTAAAATACTCTAACCAATCATAAATCAATCTGCAGAATTTCAATAGTCAAAAACACTAAAAACACAATAAATATTGCATAGAATTCTTAAAAATCAACTAAAAAGAAACAATTTTTTTTTCTAAAACATCATGTATATCTAAACAGAGGGAGTAGTATTTTAATTTTTGTATAGATATTCTGAGGGTCCGATTGGTAATTACGATTTTTCTGGTGTGTAACAATGTATGGTGTGATACAAATTGTTTTTGAATAGCGCAAAACAAAGTACAGTGCGATACAAATACGGTTTTTGAATCACGCTGTACAAGTGGGAATTCGATTAAAACGTAGAACATAAATTTATGTGATTGGTGAAATACGGTTTTTAGATAATATTAAAAAAGTTGATATAATAAATTCTAAGAAATTTTTAAAATTAAATAATTATAATTGTATCTATAACCTACCAAAAAAAATTTGTTATTTAAACATATATGGGAATGCAGAAAAAAGCATATATGCGAATTTTTACATAGTACTCCCTCCATTTCTAAAAGACTGATGTTACAAAAAAATCACACATATAAAGAAAAATATTTAATAATCAACTATAAATGAATAGTTTTTTGTAGTGCACAATTTTTCACAAGTCTACACCAATAGTAATTCATAAAATTTAATTAATATTTTTGAAACTTGTAATATATAGTTATTAATAGATGAAATTTCCATAGAAAACTTAAAACATCAATTTTTAAGAGATAATGAAAAATGTTTAAAACATCAAACTTTAAGAAACGGAGGGAGTATTTTTTTTATCAAACTTTTATATAGTAGTTTACTTTTAATTTTACAGTGATAGAGAAAATAATAGAAGGAAAATAAAATTAAATACAATTGATATATTGTGTTGGGAAAATAGAAGAAATAAGCAATGCAAATTCAGAGTTAATGACTTTTGTAAGTAAAGATGGCAAAGTTAATGAAGTAACAAACTTGAAATCCGCTCTGCACCAACCTATTATGCGTTTTTCCAATAAAACTTTTTTGAAAAGGAATATTTTAAAAAATTTGTTGATTGGTGTACTTTTGCGGTTTTGAATTTTTTTTTCTCAAATTCACACCGCACTCATGTTTAACAATAAGACCCTGAGTTATTTTGAAAATAATTTTATGTAAAAATATATGTCTATATATATATATATATGTTTTAGTAATTTTAACCAAAAAAAACTGCTAAAAAGTAGATGGTGAGTTTGAATCTAGTTAGTTTCAATTTGAGCATTTAGACTATGAATTAATCTTAATATTCACACACAGAAAATTGGGGGGGGGGGGGGGGG
>OVBA01004451.1:0-23484 GCA_900406435.1 Lepidium aucheri | reverse complement strand
TTTTCATGCTCTTTCTCATTCTTTAGGCTTCCAATGCCTTTTCTTAACTCGACTAAACCAAATGTCCTAGTTTGGTTCGTCCGTTCGTACCGCACTCACGTATTACATCTTATGTGTTTGCGGATTTACCGAGTGTGGGTATTACAGTAACCACGTAAGCTTTAGCTTTCAAAACTTAATAGAGTAATATTTAATTATCACAAGTTTGAGTCAATCGCTGCGTTTGGAGTTTGAAGTTTGAACCGTCGTTTAGAACGACCAGATATACAAAAGGAGAGTTCGTTTTTTAAGGCAGCAGATTGAAGTCATTTGACGGATATAGCCCTTTGGTGTCCTAACGCGTCAAGTAAAAAAATATATTAAAAATTCATCAAACAAAAGCGTAAATTACCTCAAAAAAAAAAAAACAGAAAGATAAACACTGTTCAGAGATTTGGGGAGAGAAAGAGAGAAAGATAAATCGAAATCTATTGTCCATTTCCTAATTTGGATTGCCTTTTGCATATATCATCGTTCTAGGGTTCGCGATTTTTGCAATCGATTCCCCTTTTCCATCTCTAATCGGTAAGATCGAGCTCAAATCTTGTTTTATCTTTTTTTTTAATAGCAAATTTGTAAATTCAATATAGTTCTTGTATGTTCCGTGTAAGTTCAATCTCAATTCCTGTTTGCTTTGTATGCAGAAGCTTTGGCCTTGAATTGGATTTGGGTTTCGGTTCAAAGTCAGCTCTTTTAAATTATCCTTTGTATCCCAAGTTCAAAAATCAGGTGAGTTTTTTAGGTTTTTGAATATTTATTTGCTTCGGTGCAATGACGCATGTATAATGAGTATTGATTGGATGAATTTTGAGTATTTGAGAGATGTTTAGGGTTCTGTTGTAAAGCAAATTGTGATTGATTCATGGATGAAAATTAGCAGATATGCAGGACCAGCTCGTTTGTCATGGTTGTAGAAATTTATTGATGTATCCTAGAGGAGCAGCGAGTGTGCGTTGTGCCCTATGTAACATAATCAACATGTTTCCTCCTCCTGCATCTCCTCCTCCTCACGGTATCGATTTCTTCGCTAATGTGATTTGTGAAATTTTTTGTTGATCATTTATTAGTCTTTCACTTAGAGTTGAGGAGGAGGTTTCAAATGATAATAATTTTGAGGCCTGTGCTTTGCAATTGAAATAAAACTTGGTTTTGTCTGAACACACAGCTCATGCAGGGATGGACATGGCTCACATTATATGTGGTGGTTGCCGAACAATGCTTATGTATTCTCGTGGGGCAAGTAGCGTAAGATGCTCTTGCTGTCAGACTTTGAACCTTGTCCCAGGTAAATCCAAACTAATCATATTTAAGCTCCTTGAATTGCTTATAAGGTCTTTTAGTTTTTACGAATCTTTTTTCACTTTTTTTTGGTTAGATCAGCATTGTTCTGTAACCTCTTTCCTTTTTTCCCAAAAATGTATGTGGATCTGAAAACCCTTAAAACAAATGTTTTAGATTGTCCCGGTGGCCTGAATAAATACTTGTGAGAGCTGAAATAGTAACATTACTGTTTCTATTGATATACCATTAGATTCGTGGATAGCCTCTTAAGTTGTTACCATTTGGAAATATGATTATCTTTTATCCATGGCAGCTAAAGAACATTGCTGACTTTTTTCATCAGTTTTTCTCTTGTTTGTTTTCTTAAACTGTGCTTAACTTTATGACATCGACAGCAGCCTCCAATCAGATTGCACATGCACCCTCCCATCAGGTTCCTCAAGTACCTTCCAATCAGGTTGCACATATCAATTGTGGGCATTGTCGTACAACACTCATGTATCCTTATGGTGCATCATCTGTTAAATGCGCTATTTGTCAATTCGTGACTAACGTTAATGTGAGTACTCCTATCTTTGAAGTAATGTTAGAATAGTGAGTTAACTATTCAGATGTTTATGTTGGAATTTGACTTCTGATTTATTTTCAATTTACAGATGGGCAATGGAAGAGTGCCTCTTCCAACTAACCGCCCCAATGGAACAGCTTGTCCCGGGACAATGCCTTCTACATCAACTGTGAGTTATTGAATTATGTTTGTATTAATTCTGTATATTCTCGTGTAACTTGTACTTACTCTGTTCATCCATTTTTCATTTTCCAACAGACACCACCTTCTCAGACCCAAACCGTTGTTGTAGAAAACCCCATGTCCGTTGATGAAAGTGGAAAGTTGGTAAGTACTACTCTCTCCTGTGTTGGCACGGCTTCACGTAGCTCTTTCTTTTGATTGTCTTATTTACATTATAGAAGAAGATTTGACAAAGTGATTGAAAACATAAATTGCAGGTAAGCAACGTTGTGGTTGGAGTGACAACTGATAAAAAATAACAAAGAATGAGTGAGATCTGAGAGATCAATTCCAAATTCTTCGTCTATTCCTGCGTCTGGTTTTGTGCATATTACTTACGCAGAAAAAAAACTGTATGTTTATATATATAAAAATCCTGACTCCTTTTTAACCCAAGATATTGAGAATCATTTGTCACTACATATTTGGGGGTTATCCAAAGTTGATGACACAAAGGGTTTTTGGTCCATAATTTGGCATTCTTTTGCTCCGCGAAACATGATCCTCTCTTCTGTTTGTAGACTTGTAAACTCCATTTACCCTTGTGGGATTTGTTAATGTATGTATCAATATAATTTGATACACCAACAAAACATTTAAGATAATGGTTTGGAATCTATTTCTTCTGTGATTGTGGATGAGATGTGATAATGTAACAAAAACCAGTTTTAGCTTCGGTAGATAAGACTTGTCATAGAGCAAGTCTTAGAATATGGAACTATTGTTTGCAGTAATGTCACAACAACCAAAACCTAATCAATTCTCTCCATGCAGATTAAAGTTAGATGATCAGATAAGAACTCCCTACAATACTAAACACGAACTCTTTCTATATAAAAGACTCAGTTCACATTGACACAGAGATTAGTCAGTTTCTCTTGATCCCTCACTGAAACAACAATGGCCAGAGAGAAGACTGTGGTGGCTGGTGGGACAACAAATAGCTGGAAAGTACTCTTGGGGCTGAGGCTGTTTGCATTTATGGCTACTTTATCTGCAACCATTGTAATGGCACTGAACAAAGAGACAAAGACCTTGGTTGTGGCCACCATTGGTACTATTCCTATCAAAGCCACATTAACCGCAAAGTTTCAGCACACACCAGCTTTTGTGTAAACAAATTAAACCTTATAAGAACTTGACTTGACACCTAGTAAGAGCTGTTTGGAGTTATTAACACTAATTCTTGGTTGAAAATGTATTACAGGTTCTTTGTAATAGCTAATGTAATGGTGAGCTTCCACAACTTGTTGATGATTGCTCTTCAGATTTTCAACCGGAAAATGGAGTACAAAGGTTTCCGTCTCCTCTCCGTCGCCATTCTTGACATGGTATAAACATATGCCTTGTGCTGTTTTGATTTTCGGTTTAATACAATTTAATCATTTTTTGCTTGGTTAGATTGGATTGATTTAGTTTGGTTCATTCGGAACATAAACTTCAACGTATCATCATCATAATCATCATGTGTTTGTTGACTTGGTTTCCTGATTATCTAAAAAAACGTTTGGAAAAAAAGCTAAACGCAGTTCTGATATCCGCGGCTACAAACGCGGCGGTGTTCATGGCGGAGCTAGGGAAGAACGGGAACAAGCACGCCAAGTGGAACAAAATCTGTGACAAGTTCGCTACTTACTGCGATCATGGAGGCGGAGCACTCATTGCCGCCTACGCCGGACTCATTCTAATGGTTCTCATTTCCGCCGTCTCCATTTCCCGCCTCTTAATCAACTCTAACAAATTCACCACCGCCGCATCTCCGTCGTCTTTCGTCGCTGACCCCTGAAACCTCGCCGCCAAATCTTAGCAATATGTGTGTGTGTGTGTGTCAGTGTGTATATATATTTATGTTGTGGCTTAGTTTGTGTGTTGTCTGTCTCTCAAGTCACTACCAGATTGTCCCAGTTTAATGCATTGCCATGTTCTATCACTTTCAGATATACTTGAATTTTCAATTCTTTTTTTTCTCTTTAATTATTTATAAAAGGGAAAATTATTATAAAATATAGAAATAAACTATGATCACCAATTAGGTGAATTGTTTTCTCTCTTCTCTCTAGTGTTGATAGAGAGTAATAGTAAATTTTCGATATCAATCCCGATATCGGTGAACGTAAAGTGATTCAGACCCAAACACAACACCCAAACATCAAGTTAACACCTCTGCTCCTCTCTTAACACTCTTGACCGAATTAAACAACAAACAAACTTTGGGAAATAAGAGAGAAGCAAAGGAACAGAGGCGTGTAATCGCCAGAAGCCAGGAAGGAACCAAATGATGATTAGATGTTTGCATGCAAGGATCTAGGTGAATCAAGGAGCATACATAGCAAGAACACAAGGACACACAGTGTTTGAGAGAACGAAGAGGTGGAGACGGATCACGGTCAAGTAATGGAGGAGAATCTTTCAGCTCTATGAATATATTTGATGAAGAACCGGTGGATTTACCGGCGATTGGTAACCGTAACTACAGCAACATGCAAGACCAAACTCATATGCTTCTAGGTCGATTGTTAAACCCAAAAAACAAAACATGACCAAAACTATGATATCCTTACTGAGGATCTGGAGAGCACCGACATGAATCGTAGGATCGGTATTATCACAAAATCACTTCCAATTCCGCTTCACATCCGAAGAATCGCTGCATGCGGTTCTAAATCACGGAATATGGAACTTCGATGACTGGAGAATAGCAGTGACAAGGAAACTAAACACAATAACAGACCAGAAAGTGGAAAAAATTCCCCTGTGGATGCGGCTCTTTAACATTCCTATACAACATCATACCAAGGACTTATTCACTGCAACTGGCTCTTTACATGGAGATGTTATAGAGGTGGATTTCGATGAATTTGCACCACGCTACATGAATTCATCCGTGTCAAAATATTGTATGATATAGACTCCCCATTACGACCATAAAGAGCCTTTCGATTTCCTGATGGAAAAGTAATCAAAGTTGACTTTACATTTGAGAGAGTAAAGAAGCTCTGTCACTTCTGCTATCGTCTAACACATGACAAAAGGCATTGTCCATGGCTGACGATGGACACCACTCTCACCCAATGTCCACCAGAAAAACCTAGAAGTGAGTCTGCTACGGCCACTACTTCACATACACCAACTCATAATACAGAGGAAGAGGATAACCAACAACACCTTAATGTAACCAAGGTGATTCCTAGGAGCAACGTGACCCTACAAGGAGTTGATAGTGCAGGCCAGGAGATAAACAAAAACACCTCAACTAATAACCCTGACACGGATTATCATGGAACACAAAAATCTGAAACGAACTTGGACCCAACTTCACTAGTGATTTCCTCACACACAACATTACCATAGAAGGATACCATGAGTTCACAAACGAAGAGTGTAGTCAAGAATAAAATAGAAGCATCCAACACCGGATATCAAAGACCGTTAATCATCCACACATATCAAGGTAAAAGAGACAGCACTTCACAAAGACCAGTGGCTATTTCTAACCCTCAAATGGACTTTACTCCGATGCAATCTCAAGAAGTACCCGCGCAACCTAAGATTAAGAAAAAACGTAAAATAATGGATCTAGACATAGCACAAACATCAGAACAATCTCAAAAAGAAGAATCTATTGGTATGGTGAGTATCCTTAAGTCACCCGAACAACCATGATGGTTCTAAGTTGGAACTGTCAGGGCCTGAGAAATAACCTGACAGTTTGACGTCTAAAAGAAATAAAAAGATCCTTATTTCCAGACTATTTATTTCTCATGGCGACGAAAAATAATAACGAATACATAAACTCGATAAAGAATTGGTTGGGATATGATAATGCATGCATAGTGGAGATGAATGGACAAAGTGGGGGATTGACACTATTTTGGAAATATCAAGCAGATTTGACGGTAATACAGAGCAATACGAATATTATAGAGACACAATTGCGTATTGGAATGCATAGAATCTTTGTCACTTTCACATATAGACACCCGACTCCACATCTAAGGAGACATGTATGGGACCAATTGAGAAACATAAATACCACGAGAAGCTCAACATAGATGCTGATAGGAGATTTAATGCAATCCAGTCCAACTTAGAGAAGAAAGGAGGGCCGCGCTGCCCAAACAGGACAATGCAATCTTTCTGTGATATAATCACATAATGTAACATGCAGGAATTTGAAAGAATA
Source organism: Lepidium aucheri (assembly GCA_900406435.1). Taxonomy (NCBI): domain Eukaryota; kingdom Viridiplantae; phylum Streptophyta; class Magnoliopsida; order Brassicales; family Brassicaceae; genus Lepidium; species Lepidium aucheri. The sequence continues at coordinate 17,191 of OVBA01004451.1, read as the reverse complement.
GGACCTGAATTCTCTCGGATGGGAAGAAGACACAAATATTGGATACAAGAATGCTTGGACAAAGGCTTTGGTAATACGGAAATATGGAGAATTTTTCCAAAGACAACTATAACTTATATGGACATTATGGGCTTAGATCATCGACCAATCTATTCTTCATTTGCGATGGAAACATATAACTTTGCCAAAAGATTCTTCTTTGACAAGAGATGGCAATCTTATCGAGGTTTTAAGGAGTTACTCAAAGACAGTTGGTCAAGACCAACAAATGCCACAAGTTATGATAGAATTCGCGCGTGCAAACAAGCAATCAAAAGCTAGAAAAAACGACATCACACTAACTCGACTATAAAGATGGATGAACTACAAAGGAGCCTACAAATAGAAGTAACCAAACAGTTTCCTAGCCAAGGAAGAATCCAGCAATTAAACAAGGAGTTATTGCAACAAGTCAACAAGAAAGAAGAATTTTGGAGACAGAAATCCAAACTTAGGTGGCTGAGGGACAGATATGCAAACACCAATTTTTCATAACTATGTCAACAAACAGAAGAGGAAAAATCAGATTACATATCTGCAAGAGGCAAATGGAGTTCGACACTATTTAGAAAGATCAAAAGGATCACTAGCTGCGAACTAATTTCTAGAGATATACCAATCTTCAAACCCAAGCAATATCACGGAATATATCTCAACTATACAGCCGAGAGTATCAGAGGAAATAAACAAATCACTACTAGAAATAATAACATCACAAGAAATAAGACATGCATCATTCAGTATAAACCAAGATAGTGCACTGGGGCCAGATGGAATGACAGGTTGATTCTTTCGCAACAATTAGGATATTCTGGCACCACAAATCATAGAAGACATACAAAGGGTTTTCAACATGGGTCAAGTCCCAGGAGAATTGAACTATACCTACTTTAGCTTGATACCTAAGATTGAAGCACCGGCACATATGATAGATTTTAGACCAATCAACCTATACTCAATGTATTACAAAATACTCTCCAAGATCCTAACGAACAGATTACAAAAGCACCTGCCCAATATAATCTCCGACACTTAAGGTGCATTCACAAAAGGGATACTGATTACAGATAATATAATGATTGCTCATGAATTAATCCATCACATCACCAAGAAGATGACAACCAAATCTCAATATATGCTGATTTAAACGGATATTTCCAAAGCCTACAATATATTAGAATGGGAGTTTCTTCAGAACATTCTCATCAAACTGGGGTTCTATACAAGATGGATTAAACTCATTATGGCGTGTGTCAAAACAGCTACCTACTTGGTCCTAATAAATGGAAAAGCACATGGTCTAATCTACCTTGAAAGAGGCTTAAGACAGGGTGACCCACTCTCGCCTTATTTATACATACTTTGCACGGAAGCTATAATAAGCAGAATGAACTACCTTGAAGAACAAGAAACGTTAAGAGGCATCCAATTCCACGACACCGGACCAGTAATTAATCACCTTTTATATGTTGATGACATAATTTTTATTTGTAAAGCGGACTGCAATACTGCACTTGCTTTAAAACAGAATCTAGAAGCTTATTCTGTAGTATCAAGACAAGTCATTAACTACGCCAAATCAGCCATCACATTTGGCACTCAGCCTATTACAACACAACAAGAGATTCTACAGATCATGAACATCAGTTCAACAAGAGGTATGGAAAAGTACCTTGGCTTACCTCACGCTTTCAAAGGATCCAGAATAAATCTACTAAATTTCATTACAGATAACCTTAAAAGCAAGACATCAAGCTGGTATGCAAAGAGAATGTCAATGGGAGGAAAAGAGGTATTAATCAATACAATAGCCATGACCCTTCCTATATATGTGATGTCCTGTTGGTGGAATAATACATTAGTCCAACACAAAATACCATGGGTCAAATGGTCTCACATCACACAACCTAAGAGTAATGGAGGGCTAGGATTTCAAGATTTTGAGAAACTCAATAAGACGTTGTTAGCCAAACAAGCATGGAGAATACAACATTCCACCAATTCTTTGTTTTCAAGAGTTTACAAGTCTATCTATTTCCCAGGATCCATATTTTTAGAAAGCACAATGGGGCATCGACCATTATATGGATGGAGAAGCATTCAGACGGACAAGGAACTATTGGTTAAAGGACTGCTTCGACTTATTGGCAATGGTGAACAAACAAGGGTATGGACTGATAACTGGTTAATGGATACACAACCTCGGCCACCAAACAACAGAGGCATGATAATAGACAAAGAGTTACATGTATCAGGACTGATAGAAGGTACATGATGGAACCTGCAACTAATTAACTCACTGTTTACCTCTGAAGATGTAGAACCTATCTTGGCCATTACCCCAACCCTTGAAGTAGGAGACAAATGGATTTGGGGCTTCAACCACTCTGGTGTTTACTCGGTAAAAAGTGGATATTGACCCTGCAACAACATCAGTGAGTCAGGACTATTGATAACATCAACTACTCCTAACTACATCAACATACTCAAAGACAAACTATGGAAAGTAAAAGCCCCCAACAAGATTAAAATATTTATGTGGAAAGCGATATCTGGTGCCCTAGGTGTGAACAAACAACTGGCACACAGATCAATTATTCAAAGCTCAACATGTTACGTTTGTAGAGAAGAAATGGAAACTATAAATCATATGCTCTTTAGATGCCACCCAGCAAGATATATATGGAGACTCTCAAACTTTCTGGAACCAAGGGAGGGCTTCCATCAGACTATACTTCATGCTAACTTCAATCATCTTCTCTGCATATACAAAAACACACACATCCCATCAGAAGTTAGGCGACTTTTCCCCTGGATCCTTTGGTACATTTGGAGGAACAGAAATATCACGACTTTTGAAAACAGCAGATAAGACCTAAAGCACTGGACTGAAGAATGCACAACTGAAGCAAACACCTGGATAGAGCAGCACACAAACAGAGCAAATGGCAAAACATGGCGTGACACTCAAGTTAACTCATTCCGAGAAACCGAACAAACAAACACCAAATTTCAAGCCTGGTGATCAGTGGTACAAGCAAATAATTCATTCCTTCATGGTGGTGCTTGGATAATTAAGGACATGGAGAATAACACATATATGCATGCTCGTCATACTCTCTACCAAACAAACTCAAAACTACACCTACAACTACAAGCACTGATATGGGTACTGAAAAGTGCAAAAGAGCTAAAAATTTTACCAATTAATGTAATGATTTAGAACAAATTACTACTGGAAGCAATACAACAACCAGATAACTGGCCACGGTTCCATCACCAGGTGCACCTGATCCGGAACATGATCTCAGAAGGAGCTGATATTTCTTTAACCATTGAAACACACAAAAACAACAATATCACTCATAAGATCGCAAAAAGTGTCATAATAGATCACCACTACCAAGACTACATTGAGCGTCACCTTCCAGGTTGGTTAAATATTTTCCTCAATCCTTAGAAAGGATTAAAGGCTGCTGCAGACTACAAATCATACCTTTACTATAGTCTCCTCCCCCAATAAGATCAAGAACTCGGTTACCTTTTATTATCTTTAAAACATTGAGAAAATAGAGTAATAACCAATATCTAACTACCAAATCAAACTACCATCAACATCTTTTCTCCCCATATCCAAGCTCATAATTTCTTTCGAAGTTAGCTTTAACATCCCATATGATCAAGCAGCTAAAATAGTATAATAGCATAGGTTCATTTCATTTTCACCATGGACATAATTTCTTTACTTTCATTAAAATCTCAGTCCAAAACAAATAGCTCATCAAGTTTGAACCTTTGGGGTATTGGGATCAAACACCTACAATTTACTCCTCTTTACAACCTATTACATAGCCATTAAGGCAAATTAATTCAGCTATTGAAACTCCCTCGCCTCATTAAAAAGCTTCAACATTTATCCTTTACTAAATCAACAATTTTAACTCCATTATTCCCCTCAATCATGAGCATTTAGCTTCAAGAGTATTTACTCCGCATGATCAGCTTTCCCTTTAAGAACCAATCATTCTCAAATGTTTCCATCGAAAAGTTCAGTTCCGTTTCATCTTCCTCACGCCATTCTCCCAGCCTTGAAAACAAACACCTTTTTAGCCTATAATCATTACCTACTTTATAGAGAAGGTTCATCCATACGTAAGCAAAGAGGCAAGTAGAAACCCCAGCCAATGATTTTTAAGATCCAAAATAATTAGAACATCAAGAGATATTGGAGAGATTTCAGACGGTAGACGCATATAGTAATGAGCATGCATTGGGCCAATCCAGTTTCAACCATCACGATGCCCTTACAGGCAGACAAATGGCAAAACAAATGATTACTCTAAGCCACGTTACAGAAGCTTACACTCTAAATAACACAGCTGCAATGTGATAGAAGGCACTTCCAACTTCTGATCGTTACCTTTTCTAACAAGATGGTGGATAACTTCTGGTCTGCGACAGACCAGTTTCACATGGGAAAAAGGGACGATGAGGTTTTTATCTTGTACTATGCTTACTATAGTACAGCTGAAATAAGCCGTATGAGTCTGGTTGCACGCCCACTAAACTACACAAAACAGAACTTGGTGGAGATGGCAAATGATTTGCCAAGAATCTGGAGAATGGAAACACGAGTCTACGGAAGAATCATTGATTAAGACTACGTCCAATACATTTTCTCCTCAGAGACAGACCTAGTCTCAGTATGAAGGAGGTAGTTGCTGACCTACAACGGATGGACTGTTCTCATTCAAAGATGGGAGCCAATTGACCACAACCTCTACTTTCAGTCACTGCCTGTGTGGGTGCAAATCCATGACCTTCTACTACAATATGCCTCACCCATGACAACCAGGTTGATAGCCAAAGCATTAGGAGATGTCATCAAAGTGGATGTTCAGGTACACTCGGTCACAAGAGCCACAATGATTAGAGCTAAGATCAATATTGATCCATTTGCGAGGTTAAAGTTCTTCAAACCCATCAGATTTTAGAGCAGAGAGTTTCTTTACGTTTTCTTTCACTACGAAGGGATCTCTAACTTTTGCTTGAATTGTTAAAAACTCACACATGACACTGGCATGTGCTCTTATGTTCCTCTTCCATCCGACTACTTGGTTGATACGGAAGATGTAGATGAATCAATTGACACCGCATCAGCTGCACACCCAAAAATGGAATTCCAGCCTTTTGAAGCTACTACTATGACAACTACGGCACCAACAAGTAACACACAATACTTCAGCCAAGTTGCAGCAAACATGGTTGATGGAATACCAACACTCTGGGACACAGTCAGAGACATACGCATCAACAATGAGGACTTTCAGAACTTCTCAGCCACAATGGAACTTGACCTAGCGACAACATCGATGCAGGAGGAAGAGGCCTTCCTAATCAACCGTGAGACAAAAGGAAGCGATACCCAGACATGGATGAAGAGATGGATGCAAAAGCCCCTAAGTCACTCTAGAATTTTCTTGAGCCAGAAGTTATGTCAGGTGGTATTTAATCGTAACATAGGCTAATCTATTTCTCTATGGTTTTTTGGTTTTATTATCTATCTTCTAAATGTTCTTTTAGACTAATTCATTACATATAGATACTTATTTTATTTCTTTGGTATCTTCTTTCATTTTTTTGAGCCTCATCCATATTTATTTAGTCTAATCAACAAAGATTATACCATCTTTGTATTTAAGACTTTTGGTATGTACTATTGGGTTTTTCTTTGTGATGAAACCAAAATCAGGATTTGATTTGGTTAGATCATCAACAAGAAACTTTGTTTAAGTTTGATAACTAGTAATGTCAACATAGTTTCAGAAAAAAAGGAAAATTACTATGATAACCTACTTTAATTTATAAATTACTTATATAACCTACTTTTTTTAAAATTACTTATATAGCCCACTTTTTTCTCTTTTATTATTAGTTACCATTATACCTTTTTCCAAAACAAAAAGAGAATGAGTTGTACTTTTTCTTTTAAATGTTAGTAGGTAATTTAATAAGATTTGAATAATCTTATTCGAAAATAGAAATATTCTAGGTTTATAAAAAGATATTTTTTTTTCTTTTAAAAGTATATATACTAAAGAAAGCTTCTCCACGTTCTCAGAAATTCTTAAAATATGATGAAAAAAACAGAATATTTTATTTCTATTAATAAGGATTCATTGCCTATTGATGTTCAGGTAATAATTATATCAAATTATCTACTTTTAGGGTTTTTTTATTGAAAGTTTTTAGTTTGAAAAGAGGACCTGCAAGTCTGCCAAAATTCTGGCAGACTTTTTTTTTGGATGTAGAGACCGATCGCTCCATGCCCAGATCGATCAGTCTGAGTTATTCTGTGAAAACTATTTGGTCTGCAATGTTCAGACTGATCGATCTAGATTCAGACCGATCGGTCTGAGTTTTGCAGACCAAATAGTTTCTTCATAATAACTATAAGTGATCGGTTTATACGTCTTCAGATCGGTCAATGCATCCAAACGATAGAACCTATATTTTTAAATGATTCGGATTGTTGCCAGTTTGATTAAAAATTATTAACTCCAAATATTTAGTTTTATATGTGTGCAGATTAAAAGAGATGGCGAGGACACTGATGAAACTAGTGGTATTATCGATAGGGGGAATGAAGAGTGTAATGAATATAACGATAAAAGCAAAACTATCGATGAGGGGAACGAGAATTGTAATGAATTCTATGAAAAAAGTGGTACACTTGATGAAAGTTATGAAGATAATGCTAACAGTGCATTTCCGAACACAGTATTTGAAGTCCAATCACAAAGTTGTGCTCTTGAAGACATTGGTTTTAATAATGTAGGAAATTTTATTTTTGATATTGATGGAGAGGGTAATCATATCAGTATTGGTGATTCAGATTGTTCTGTAAACGAAGATTACGAAGACCAACAAACAAATAATTTTGAATCTGCTCAAAACACTATCTCGGCTATCGAGAAAATTCAAGAAGGAGATATATATGCTAACAAGGATGAGTTATTGAAGAATNGAAGAAATTACGTTCCATAACTATTGTAGGGAACTTTGATTTCACAACTATCAAGTCGTCTAAAACGTTGTTGGTTTTGCAATGTCATATAAGCAGATGTACCTAGAAGATTCGAGCATCAACAATTAGAAAAACGGATCAATTCAAAATAAGGATATTCATTGGGACTCACACATGTTCCGTTACGGAAAGGGGCAATCGTCATCGATAAGCTACACCTAAATCAATCGAAGAGTTGTATGTGTCTAAATTTGGGAGCATAAATGTCGGGATCAGACCTTTGAATATAAGTGAGGCCATGAGGACTACCTATGGCATTGATATTGATTACTAGAAAGCATATAGGGCCTTAGTTCATGCCTGGGAGATGGAACGAGGTACTTGGGAGAGTGGATATGGGGGTTTGCCCATATATTTATATAGGATTAATGCTGCCAATCCAGGTACTATTTGTAGACTTAAATGTGATAGAGAAGATAAGTTTAAGTATTTGTTCATTGCACACGGTGCATGTATCTTTGGGTTTAAGTTTATAGGAAAAGTAGTCATTGTGTATGGCACTCATCTGAAAAGAAAGTTCAAAGGTATTTTGCTCTGTGCTGCTGGACAAGATTGTAATTGTATGATATTTTCTTTGACTTTTGGAATTGTTGATTGCGAGAATGATGCTTCATGGGAGTGGTTTTTTGATAAATTGCGTTTGGTTTATGCTGACGATGAAGATTTGGTAATTATATCTGATAGACACAAGTCAATTGGAAAATCTATCAAGAAGCTGTTTAAGTATGCCAAATGTGAAATCTGTACGTACCACCTATTCCAGAATCTAATAACCGAATTTAAGAAGTCTACTACGTTGTTTATGGTTAAAAAAGCCATCAAAGTCTACAAAGCTTCTGAATTTACTGCAATTTTTAATGAAATCAAGACTCAAGATCCTCAACTTGGGGTTTATTTGGACAAAGCTGATGTTTGATTATGGTCTCGAGCACATTTTCTTGGGAATAGGTACGACATAGTGACGAGCAATATTGCCAAGTCTTTAAATAATTTACTAAGGAGTGCTCGTGAATATCTTATTGCTTGTTTCTTAGAAGAATTGTGCAAGCGGATTGCGGAGTGGTTTGAGAAACTTTGTGAACTCGCTAGGGAACTAGAAACCTTGTTCACAGCTCGTGTAGAGGCAACATTGGCTGAAAGATCACTTACTGGAAATACACTTATTGTGCAACACATCGACAGGCAACGCAGTCACGTTTCTAGATGTGATCCTAATTGTGTTGTTGATCTGGAAAAGGTATGTTTTACCATTTTATATTAATCCTATTATTGCTTAACACTAATTAACTAATGTCTTTTTTTGTCAACTCTAATTATTATAATATAAAGATAAAGGATTACAACATTAAACCATTGGAATACTCTCTAACATTACGGGCGAGAGTATCAGCCTAATGATTTAAATATCTTGGAATTAAGTGCAATGAGAAAAGACGGAAAAGAGATTGTAGCCTAGCAAAATCCTCTTGATAAGGACGAAACGCCGGCCACTCTTCCTGATCCATAAAAATCTTTATCACATTTGCACAATCTGTCGCAAAACTCACTTCTAAGAACTGGAAAGCTATAAGTGACTCCATTGCCCAGAGCAAAGCTTCATCTTCTGAATGAAGGGCAGAGATACTCCTTCTAATCCCACGAGCACCCGTGCATACACCTTCGATAGAATCTGGAAAGCACATCCATCCAATTCCTTAAACCACATCCGAGCTCTTCCATGATGCATCAACATAACACCTAAAGCCTATAAAACTCTGGTCGGTAGCTGATGGAAAAGACCATGAAGGTCTTAATAAGGACAGCGAAGGACTCGGTTGGGAACTAATTGTCTATTTACGTGACAGAAAATGTGTACTTGTCATGTATTCGATATCGATAAGATACCTTGTTCACATGCCTTAGCTGTTATTGGGAAGCAGAAAAATGTATCTTTGGAAATGTGCGTTGAGGAATATTACACGAAGTCGTTTTGGTGAAATGCGTATGCAGAATGTATCCACCCAATAGATGTTGATACAGAGCCTTCAGATGATGCAGCAAATTTCATATGTCTTCCACCAAAAGTAAGACGTAGTGCATTAAGACCAAAAAAATCTAGATATCTATCAGCTTTGGAGAAGTTGTTTAGAAAACAAAAGGTACGGGAAGAAACAAAAGCAACAATTCCAGAAGAAGTATAATCGTCACAGAACGTACGTAAACAATATGTGTGTTCAAGATGCAAAAGAGGAGGACATAATCGCACTACATGCAAAAATGTTTTGTGAATAATTTAAAAAAAATTTAAGACGAATATTTAAATTATACTTAAACATCATATTTTGAATAAAATTCTTAATTAGTAATCTAATATTTGTTTAAATTTCTTATGGACGCAAATTATGATGTTTTGGATATTCTTGTATGGTTAAGTAAATTGTATTGTTTACAGAGAAATCAAGACCAATCGGTCTCATTGTAGAGCGATCGGTCTAGTAATGTTGAGCAAATTGTATCGTTTACAGAGAAATCAAGACCGATCGATCTTATTGTAGATCGATCAGTCTAGTATTGAGAGCAAATTGTATTTTTTACAGAGAAATCAAGACCGATCGGTCTTAGTGTAGACCGATCGGTCTAGTATTGTTGAGCATAATGTAGTGTTTACAGAGCAATCAAGACTGATCAATCTCATTGTAGAGCAATTGGTCTTGTATTGTTGAGCAAATTTTACCGCAGACAGAGAAGTTTAGACCGATCGGTCTCATTGTAGATCGATCGGTCTGCTTATTTTTTTTTCATAACCAGATTTCTTAAACCGATTACAACTTAAACTGAACTGAAACAAACCAAAAAAACCGATTTTTAGGGTGTAAATTCTGAAAATTCTCTTTCATTCTTCCCCTTCATCGATTCATTCATCTCTCTCCTTCATCTCTTCCTTCAACTTTCTCCTCATTCTCAAACACAAAAGATCATATACTCAACCAAATCAAATAACTTTTTGCTCTATTTTTATTGGATTTTCGTGCTCTATCTGAATATCATCATATTATTTCCGATCTGTTAAGGTAAATTTTTGAAAATCCATTCTAAAAAAACGAGTTTGATAGTTCTAGAACTTGATTGTTTGTGAATGATGGGTTATTTTGATTCTCTAAACTAGTAATGTAAGTCACATTGGTCATTTAAGCTTGGGTTTAGTGTTGATTTCGAAATTATGAGAATTTTTTGAGTTTAGATTTATGGTTGGTTTTATTGAAATTACACCATAATTTTATTTTGTTAAAGTTTTTATCTTGAAATTACGCCAAAATTGTTAATTTGTTTGAGTTTGTTAACTTGAAATTACACAAAAATTGTAAATTTGTTTGAGTTTGTTAACTTGAAATTACACAAAAATTGTGAATTTTGTTTGAGTTTTTTAACTTGAAATTACACCAAAATTGTGAATTTTGTTTGAGTTTTTTAATGTTACGTTGTTAGAAATTGTAATTTATGTTACTATAAATACAGATGCCGTGCAAGACGTTCGAGGTGAAAACATGTCAGTCCAAAGAGGATCAAGAAAATGATATAGCGAACTTCCCGGCTTCCTCTAAGTGGCAAAAACATGACTCAGTTTTCTTAGCTGCTATGCAAAAGATTACCATCTTACCGAATAGGATTGCTGAAAAGTATGCACTTATGGGACTTGGCCTATGGGATGAAGTGGTTAGTTTGTTATACACTATTGGTTTCAGATCTTTCTACCTAGTAGATCACGAAACTTACACAAAGCTTGTTCGTGAGTTTTTAGCCACATGTCCGGTTACTTACAAAGACCCATCTGAACCAATAGCAAGCGAAGGAAAACTCACATTCTTCATCAATAAGAAGTATTACACCTTAGCAATTAATGAGGTGTGTGATATATTTGGTTTCCCGCACCATGAGCAAATTGGATTTGGTAAACTCGATGATGCGAGCAGGTTTTGGAATCTTATTGCGAAGGGTACATATGTTTCTCGTGGAGCAAAGATAACTCATATTTGTAACCAGTGGTCTGCGTTGCTGCAAAAATCATCAGCAACTCTATGTTCTTCAAACGAGAGCCAAGTTCGGTTCGTGATGATGACTTGTGGATGGTGTTTTATGGGGTCAAACACCTTTTGGATTCTCGGCATATCCACTGAATGATGTTAACCTTGGTGTCGTTCTTATATCTGAACTTGTGAAGTTGAAGACTTAGGCACCAAAATCAAAGAAGAAAGAGCTCTATATCGGTACACTTCTTATTCATATTTTCAACTATATTGGAGTTGACTTGTCTCAGTATGAATCAGTGAACACGGTACCTAAGATTGATCAAAAACACATGATTAGTTGTCATATCCTTAAGGGGCATAACACGTACCACTTTTATACTCGGTCTAGCCTTGAGAAGTTGATTACACTCCCAGCAAGATATATCACAGCTCTCATTTCACGAGAGAATTTGATAATTGAACCATCAGAATCCGTCCTCCGCAATGTCCCCAGCAGAGGTCAACCTCGACATCATCCATCTGTGTTCCAAGCGTCTTCATCTCATGTTAATGACGATGCTGATGATGTACAGCCACATATTCATCTTCCAAGTGATTCTAGCCAATATCTTTTACCAGACGTATCACAACCAGAGAATGTGGAGGATCGTGATGAGTGAAAGATAGATACGCTACGCAAAAACAATGATATGCTTCATTGAATATGGGCTGCTATTTCTAAGATACGCCCATGTGCTTGTTTATCTGGTCCACATGTACACTCTACCAACGACATAAGTCAAAAAAACTGGGCATCTATGAAATATGACACTCTTTTTTTGTTTATGTGTTTGACTTTGACATGTTCGCAGGAGTAGGACTGAAAGAGTACCTAACGATGACCCTCATAGCGATCACGATGAGGAAGGTCGTACTGATGATGTTGTCGAGGTACCTGTTGGAACTCGTGCACATGAGATCCGGTCTAAACTGGTTCATGATGCAGGCAAAGGGCCTAGTCGCCGTTCTCGACGCCGTAGACATCACCCAGGAGAGAGAAGCAGAGAGAGTGACAGCTCGTCGTAGGGACTACTATCTATTGCTTTGATTTCTATTTCAGACTACTATCTATCGCTTTCTTTGTTTAACTTTTTAGTTAGAAACATTAAGATAATTATGTATTTCTATGCTTTCCAAAACTCTAGTTGTAATGTTACTTTCTCTAAATTTTTCAAAGAACTTTCGTAATCAATAGTGTTCATTAAATACGGCAAACGTAAATTAGTTAGTGGTGTGTATTCAGAAACATCAAACACTTAATATGGAAACTTTTTTTTCCCAGAATAAACCAGACCGATCGTTCTACGTATAGACTGATCGGTCTGCACCTTTATAACAATGAAACTTCAAGATAGAACAACCTAGATCGATAGATCGACGTCTAGACCGATCGATCTGCACCTTCATAACAATGTAACTTTGAGACATAACTAACTAGATCAATCGGTTGACGTCTAGATCGATCGATCTGCACCTTCATAACAATGTAACTTTGAGACTGAACTAACTAGACCGATCAGTCGACATCTAGACTAATCGATCTGCACCTTCAAACAATGTAACTTCAAGCCAGGACTAACTAGATCGATCAGTCGGCTACTGGATCGATCATTCTACAGGATTATCATCATTCAACATCAACATAAGTATTAGGATCGATTGATCTAACCGTAGACTGATCGATCTTATCTATTCGATATCAAAGTTCAATACAACTCATATATGGATCTATCATATTTAACGAATAAAAAAAATAAAAAACCGTATCTTCCATGTCTAACTTTCTTTTCTTTATTAGACCGAGCAGCAGTAGATTCATATCACAAAAAAACCATTTGATTCAAAAGTCTGTTCCTAATATTTCAACTCATCAAAAATCTATGAAGCCAGCTTCTCTCTTACAATCTTGATGTTCGAATCAGAAATTGGTATTTTAAATGGCATACCTAACGCCTGACATTCGATGAACTTAATAGCATAGATACCACAATCACCAACCTTAAGCATTTGTAGAATTCCTAGTTGTGGCCTTCGAATTGTATACTTTTCGACACTCATACTTCCTCTTTCTGATTCTGGTGCTATAGCACGTAGAAGATGGGGTAGCATATGCGCTATTGGTTTCACTACTGCACTAATACCTTCTTTTGAAGTGCCAGTAATACCATAATCTAAAACATCAACAAATTAACTTGGAATAGAAATAACGAGTGCAACCCAATGGTTTCCACCAACATTTTGTACACAGTAAATATCATCTATGTCAGTCCTCCAAGACAACCCTATTTTAGCAAATTCTGGGAATTCACCATTGGCGTATTGAAGTGATCCGTTTGGAAAAACTTGCACTTCTTTCGAATCCAATAACTCTTTATACTTCGAGCACCAGAAATCAGTGAAATAAGCATCGAGGAAGCGATTCTTCTACTTCTGAACATTGATGGATTCGTCATAAATCTTGAACGCAACATATTCATTGCGCACTCAGTATGCTGTAAATATAAAAAAAATTCATGTAAATACAAAGTAAAAAAACTGTTACTAATAATGACATCAACTTACCAATGATATTAGCCCGCCTTGTGGATTCCGTAGTACATTAAAAAAGTCTTCTCTTTTGTGTCCAGATCCTATTGGATAATCTCTGAAATTTACATTTTAAAGTTAATGAATATTATAAGTAAACATTAATTAAAGACATACAATCAAGATCAAAGTTCTTACAGCTTTAATAGAAGCTAATCATTCAAAGCCTTAGTTTTCTGAGGATCCACCGGTGCAAATACATTGTATTGAATCCCCGCAGTGGTCTTCAAACGTTTATTTTTGATGCCGATAGCAGGGTCGTACACATTATACGGTGTTACTAATGAAAGTCCAAGTTTTGTCACTCTTGTGCTCTTCCCTCTGATGTGTTTATCGTTATCATCTTTAAACATTGCTCTTATTGCATTCACAGACTTCTCACTCAATTTTTTGGATGAAGAATTAGGCTCAAATATCTTCACATTGGAAGATTTTTGGGAAAGATCTTCATACTTTTTGTAGTTGGGTAGCTTCCAGATTTTGTGCTTTCATCATCAGATGATATCAATTTCACGAAAGCAGTTTTTGCTCCACGTAAGTCAGCAAGATTTGCGGATCTCGGTACATCACTTAAATCATCGTCTCTCAGCAAAGGAATTGCGAAATCCTGTATATTGATTAAAAAAAACAAAAAAAAAAACTTTAAAACTACAAATTAATATTTCAGACTAAAACTTAAAAAAAAATTGTGATCTACCTCTGCAGTCTTCAGCTTCCTTATCGAACTCGACAAATTTTTCTTTAGCATTTCAATCCTTAGAAGTAACTCACTATAATCTTTCTTCTTTGCTTCTTCCTAAAGGAAATGAATTCTTAAAAGTGTCATTTCATAGTCTTTCTTTTCACCCCTTCTTCAAGAAAACAAATTCGTATCTCCATCGCTTCAAATTGATTAATCTTCTTCCTCATATCGTCTAATTCAGCCTCAAGAGCATTATTTTTAGCATGTAATTCTTCAACCTTATCATTTAAAAAACTAAAACCAGAACCATCCAATTTCTTTTTCTCCACCCCGATTTTTTGCACTTGTTTATTCCGTTTACTTGATTCTTTCACAATGTTCACTTCTTCAAGACCATTACCACTGTCATCATGAATGTCGTCTACTAAGCTATAAGACATAATCATCAACCCAAATTACTGATCCCAGACCACCATCTTTCATAATAGCTTTGATAAGAACATCAATTTTTTGTCTGTTCGTTCATTGTCCCAAACAGCAGGCTCCAAATCATTCATTAAAGAAGTTAGATTGCTCTACAATGCCCACGAAACAAAAAAATTGAAATTAAAAAATTCACAAGCACAAAAAAAAAATACACCTCATTTTGTAGTACAATTGTGTGGATGTCAACGCTCTTTTTTCCTTTTGTACCTCTGTATTTTAGAAGAAGCAGACAATCAGCATGAGATGACCTTCCAGTTTTTGTGCCAAGATTAGGTACAACATAATACGCCCATACTTGGAGTGTTTGTATGAACCCATGAATGGTGCATGATGATGAAGTATAGAAAATACTTTTAACTAAATCTATCAATTCCTTGAAAGCTAATCTTCTCCACGGATACTTTTCAAAAAGTTTCAAATCAAAAACCATATTCGCTATTGAATGGCTAAGCTGCACCTTATCATCGTAACCCAAAATGACTAATACAATAGACAAATATGCAAACCAAGTTTTTTCCTCTGTAGACCAAGAAGCTACTTCTCCACACACAGCTTTCAAATCCTTCTTGCACGGACTTCTTCCATTTAATTTCAACTTTTGCCAAAACAATTATTTTCCAGTATTAGTACTTACATCGAACTTGTTTTCATCGGGAAAAGGTGAACAGTTCAAAATCGTTATGGCTTTAAACTCCGATAGGGAAAATCGAGCAGGTATATTACCATACAAACACCATATCTCATGTTTTTTTGGTACACACAAGCTGTTTCTGAAGTATATACTCCACATCCTTTGAAGACCATGTGAACTTATTATCGGTGAAGTTTACAACAAGCCCTAACGCAGAATCTCTTCTTTTGTTCCACACTTCCTCACCAACAGCAAAACTAACTTCTTCTAACCACTCAGGCTTGCAATTATAATTAATACCTTTTTTGAATTTCGGCTCTGTACCAACGGTAAAAAGTCATTTTGGAAATCCTAACTCATCACTCTTCTGTGTTGCCATCCTATGAGAAGAGAAATAATTCAGGATCAATGACACATCGTGTAGACCGACCACATGGAAAATAAAAAGAATTATTATTAACAAACAAGGACCGATCGGTCTAGATGGTGTCTGATAGATCCAACTTTGTTAACATAAAAGTTTGACACAGAATAAACCAAACCGATCGATCTGGCATTGGATTGATCGGTCTTGTTTATTCTGTGTTGCACTTTTATGTTAACAAAGTTGGATCGATCGATCACCAATCAGACTGATCGATCTAGTTTTCGCAAAAAAACACTAGTTTCTGAATTCACTGAAATCAAACATGGTTTAACGCGTAGGAAGCTAAATACTAATCAATATTAAATGAAAAACATAATTTCTATTTAGGATTCACTAAAATTAAATGAACAAAAACCTGATTATGCAGCAGATTACTCAGACACCTTGTATTGTCTAACCTAACAAAACTAGAACAGAGAATAGATTTTTCTTTTTGGTAAAATTGAAACAGAGAAACTAAAAAAAATTCAACGTAATTTGATTATAGGGAATCAAAACTAGAATAGAGAATATGTTTTTGTTTCTGAAAAATTGAAGAGAAACTAAAAGAAATTCAACATGATTCGATTTTAAAGAATTTTTTAAGTGAAGAGTAAAATAGGTATAATTGAAAAAAGTAGGTTATCTAAGTAATTTGAAAAAAGAGGTTATCCTAGTAATATATAAAATAAAATATGTTATATTAGTTAATTTTTTCTTTATAAAATGATATTTTTCGCAAAGTTTAAGTATATAGAATGATGAGAAGATTATACAATAGATGATTTATTAAGGCCAAGTCAGGATAACTATCATTTTTCTGTTTTGTTAAAGGATTACACTTTGCAAGTGGCCTTTAATCCAGTGGCTGGTGGTAAGTCCACTAAAGGCAGGCACACATGCACAACCAAGGATCGAGTCCCACCGCCTACAAAATTTATGTAGGAAATCACAACATCTCGTCTCTGTTTTATCTCGTCTCTGTCTCGCAGCCCTAATTTTTCCTCTCTCAGCTATCGAAGGCAAGTTTTCCCCAATTTTAGTGTTTTGCTCCAATTTCTTTCTATCTTCGATCAATACTGTTTGTTTAGGTTTTGTTTGTAGTTTGTAATAGGTTCTAATGCTAGGAAAATCAGGTTTTCGATATTTGTTTTTAATTTCTGAGATTCATCGATTATCCAATTTTCTGTAGGATATATGTTTAGGCGCATCGATTTTCCAATTTTTG
>OVBA01004450.1:0-23485 GCA_900406435.1 Lepidium aucheri | reverse complement strand
CGTTGGTAATTATCGAAATGAATACAATCTTTTGGTTAAAAAAAAAAAAACTTAACCTTTTGTGCTATATTATGGACACTTGTCACTAACCGGATTTGATTGGTGGCACTCTTTAAACAAAACAACTGGAAAAAATGAACGGTTGAAATCAATTTGAAAGCGAACAGTTTGATAGTGTAATTCTGTAAAAGATAATAAAATTTAAATTACAAACGATGATGGTTGTATCTAAGTTCACACGATTTTTTTTTAAAATTTGGCACAACTGGCTAATCTATTAACCAAGTTTTTATATACAAGTGCGTCTGATTTTAGTAGACTTACCACATGCCATTAAACTAAATGTTACTTACAAATATCTACAATTATTTAGAAAAATTAATTTTAATAGTTGATTTCAAACAAAGTACTAACTAGTGTAGTATAATATTAGTATAGTATAATATGAGCATATCCTTCACAAAGTATCATTTAGGTGTTTGGTAGGGGTAGGCCAGTGACCAAAACAACTTAGTCTTATTGCCTCCGTTCACTTATCATCACAATACTTTTTGCAGATAATCAATTGTAAAGTTAGGACAAAGGAAGAACTTTGAATGGAGAAGATAAACGAGAGACAAGTGATTCTCTTTCCTTTACCATTACAGGGCTGCATAAATCCTATGCTTCAGCTAGCTAATATCCTTTTCTCAAAAGGATTCTCAATCACCATCATTCACACTCGCTTCAACGCACCAAAATCTTCAGACCATCCTCTGTTCACTTTCTTACAGATCCCTGACGGCTTGTCTGAAACTCAGACTCAGTCTCATGATGTTTTGCTTCAGCTCACACTTCTCAACGAGAATTGTGAGAAACCATTTCGTGAGTGTTTGGCTAAACTCATCAAACCTAACTCAGATGATTCAAAAACAGAAGAAAGGAAGAAGATAAGCTGTTTGATCGATGATAATGGGTGGACTTTCACACAATCTGTGGCTGAGAGTTTTAATCTTCCGAGATTAGTCCTCTGTCCATATAAATTCACTTTCTTTCTTGGACATTTGCTTGTTCCTCAGCTTCGTCGTGAAGGGTTTCTTCCATTTCCAGGTAAATCTTTTACTCATAGCTTTAAGCAATCAAGAGCCCAATTCGATTCTATTGAATATGATCCTATCTAAAGACCCTATTACTTTGGTTTTTGTAATGGAACCTGATGCTAGAGTCATTAGCTAGATCGAAGTCGAAGATCTTGTCTATATTTCTTGGACTTTCGTGATTTTGTTTCAGATTCTGAAGCAGAGGACATAGTTCCTGTGTTTCCACCACTTCGAAAGAAAGATCTTGCATCAATTATGGGAAACACCAGTCGAAGTGAACGTATGGATTCTTACTTGTGTAAGATACTCGAAACAACTAAGCCAGCTTCAGGACTAATTGTCATGTCATGTGAAGAGCTTGACAAAGATTCACTTACTGCATCCAACAAGGTCTTCTCCTTTCCAGTATTCCCCATTGGCCCATCTCACATCCATGATGTACCAGTCTCTTCTAGTAGCTTATTCGAACCAGATCAGAGTTGCATTCCATGGTTAGATGAACGAGAAACAGGATCAGTAATCTATGTGAGTTTAGGGAGTATTGTGACAATAAGTGAGTCTGAATTCTTAGAGATTGCTCATGGACTAAGCAACACAAACCAATCATTCTTGTGGGTGGTCAGGCCTGGTTCGATCAACGGTAGAGATTGGATTGAATTGTTACCATTAGGGTTCATGGAAAGTCTCAAGGGTAGAGGAAAGATAGTGAAATGGGCTCCACAACTAGATGTTCTTGCACATAGAGCTACAGGTGGATTTTTGACTCATAATGGATGGAACTCGACACTAGAGAGTATATGTGAAGGGGTTCCTATGATCTCTTTGCCTTTTGTGTGGGATCAATGGCTAAATGCTAGATTCATTAGCGATGTTTGGAAGATTGGGATTCATTTGGAAGGTCAGATAGAGAGAAGAACAATTGAGAGAGCCGTAATTAGACTAATGGTTGAAGTGGAAGGAGAAGAGATTCGAAAGAGAATCAAAGCGTTGCAAGATGAAGTAAGAAGATCGGTTAAGGAAGGAGGATCGTCGTCCCGATGTTTAGATGAGTTGGTTGGTTTTATATCATCATGCTAGCTTTTGGGCTTTGTGGGCTGCATTTGTGGGATGTATTTGGAGTAGATACACCTTTCGTATTATTTTCTGTGCCCAACTGTTTATTCGTGTGTATGAGTACAAACATTATACTTACTGACTAAGGCTGTGCATATTACCGAACTCAACAGTAATAACTAACCAAATCTGACTATCTGGTTTAAGATTTATGTATCCGAAAAATTAAATTTGGACTCAAATAAAATACGTATACGATATCTTTATTAATTTATGATATCTTTATTAATTTATAGTTTTTATAAATTCTGAATAAAAGTATGTGAACAGAATCCAGAGCCGAACTAAAAACTAAAAGGAGAATTTTGATTCGATGCTCATAAAATAATTTTATATGAGTCCAATGCCCAACCTATAAATAACAGGCAACTGTTTATGTGTTTATGACCATTTTATCTTTTTGTTCTCTCTCATGCTTCTTTCTTCTTTTCTTTCTCTTCTTACGACTATCATCTCTTTCTTCTCTTCTTCTATACAAATAACCTATATAACTTTTTTTTTTTTGATAAAATGTAAATATATTAATCAAAGGCAGTTTAGTACAAGACCAATTTACAACTTAGAAGAGGAAAAAAAAATTAACTCCAATTAGCCTACAAATCAATTAAGACCCAGACATGATAGATGTTATTCAAACGTGAACCACAAGGCTAAAAGATTCTTGCAAGACTTCCTGTGCTTCCGTGACAGTGCTACGTCCCTGACGGTGCCGTCAATTTCCTTGAATACTTGGGTGTGAGACCTCGAAGTAGATGTGTGCAGACGTAGGTTTCTTTCTCTCCATAGTGCATAGACCGTGGCTTGAACAACAAAGCTTTTCAGTATTTTAGCAGGCTTTGAAGTTCCCTGTCTCATCCATCAGAGAAGATGTGACCAATCTGAAAAATCGAAATGGTCTTCCCCCAGCCGAGCCAGAACCATGCTCCATATATGGGAACTGAAGTCACAGAATAGGAGAAGATGATCTCTTGTTTCAGGGCAAAAGTTGCAGGTGAGACAAGTAGGGTCGATGGTGACATTCCATTTGAATAGTCTTGCCTTGAGAGGCAGTCTGTCAAGCGTTGCGATCCAGAAGTGGAAGGAGTGCTTATGCACATGTCCCTTAAACCAGACCAAACGGAACCACGGGACCGAGTTCACCTTTGGACGAATAGCATCCCATGTGTTCTTAGAAGAGAAGATGTGTGTACCTGGGACTGTAGTCTTCCACATGAACACGTCCGGACCTGAAGTGTGAGAAGGGACAGCAATGTTGGGGAGAGCTTCTCTGAGAGTTCTCAAGCCATGATTTCTGGTTCGATGGGATGGAAGAATCCACATTCCATTTATAGAGCCACTTTGGACAACAGCTTCAGTAGGTATTCCCATGAGACGCGGCCCTCTTTCCCCTGTAACTGAGATAAAGGGACCAAGATGGGACCAAGAATCATGCCAATATTTAGCTATCAACCCGTCTCTAATCTTACATTTAACAAAACATGCTGCAAGAGGCCGCAATTGAAGCAACGACTTCCACATCCAAGATGAGGCTTTAGCTTTGTCTACTGTCCAGAAAGAACTCCTTTGTAGACGGTGCTGCTTAGTCCAAGCTACCCATAAGGATCCGCTAGATGAGAAGATAAGCCAGATTAGTCTAAGGAGAAGAGTTTTGTTCCATGTCAAAAGGCATCAAAGACCCAGGCCGCCTTCTGTTTTTGGTTTGCAGACTTCCTTCCAAGAGACTTTTGCATTTGTGTGAGATGAAAGGCAACCCGACCATAGAAACTGAGTGCATAAGCGTTCAATTTGTTTAACACACCCTTTCGGGAGACAGAATGCTGAGAACCAGAAGTTGATGTGGCTGTAGATAACCGACTGCAGGAGCTGTAGTCTGCCAGAAAATGAAAGTGTCTTGGTGGTCTAGCTATTAAAGCGGGCTGAGATTGAATCCAGAAGAGGCGAGTACTCAGAGAGCCGAAGCTTCCTATGCATCAAAGGCAACCCTAAGTACCTGACTGGTAATGTTCCTTCTAGAAAACCAAACTGTTGGACAGCAATATTTCCAGTAGGCGATAAACCCGCAGAGAACAAAGATGTTTTCTCCTTATTCATCACCAACCCTGAAAGTTCTTCGAATTGTTGTAAGACAGCCGTGATTCCAGACAGTGAGGTGGCTGACCCATCAAAAAATACCATGACATCATCCGCAAAAGCGAGATGCGTGATCTTAGGATCTTTCGCTAGCGGATGAAGACCAATATTACCTGCACTAAATTCAGCATTCAAAAGGTTTCCAAAAAGTTCCATTGCAATCACAAAAGGGAGGAGGATAACGGATCGCCCTGCCTTAACCCTCGGGTGCCTTTAAAGTGACCACATAGGTTGCCATTTACCAAAACAAAGAATGACGTGGTGGATAAGCACTGAGTAATCCAGTTGACGAAAATAGGAGGGAAATCTGCTGCCTTAAAGATTTCAATGATGAAGTCCCATTTGACCATATCAAAAGCTTTCCTTAAATCCACTTTTAATAACCCTCTGCTAGTGATGTGTTTACGGTTGAACCCTTGCACTAATTCTGATGCTAACAAAACATTCTCCACCAAAAGTCTGCCTTTGACAAATGCTGACTGGGAGTTGCTGACTATATCTGGGAGTAATCCTTGCAACCTCTGTGCTAAGAGTTTAGATATAACCTTATATATAACATTGCAGCAGGAGATTGGTCTGAAGTCAGTAAGCTTATCTGCGCCTTTTTTCTTTGGGACAAGAGTGATTGTAGTAGCATTAACTTGCTTCAAGAGCTGACTGTTTTTAAAGAATTCTTGGACTGCTTCTATGAATTCATCACCGATTATGTTCCAAGATTTCTTGAAAAATTCTGCCGTATAGCCGTCTGGGCCAGGTGATTTATTGTTAGGGAGAGAGAAGACAGCAGCCTTAATATCGGATGGTTGAAAGGGAGCCTCGAGGGCAGCCTTGGCCATTGAAGAGCAACGGAAAGGTGTAAGATTCCGGATTTTACAAAGCTCAGATTCCGTCAGATGAGTAACCCGACTCCCTAGTAGATCAGAGTAGTAAGTAACACAATGATTCTCAGTTTCTGCCTGGGAGTCTATTCTCTGTCCATTGTTTTGGACTAGGTAGTGGATTTGATTGGAAGATCTTCTTAAGGACATGATATGGTGGAAGTATCTTGTATTTGAGTCCCCCTCTTTTAGCCAATTGACTCTCGAGCGTTGCTTAAAGAATCTCTCCTCAGCTTCCGCTGAGCAGTACTACTTGGAGTGAGCTTCCCGTTCAGCTAGAACACGAGCCTATGATGGAGCATTAAGCAGATCAGACTGACAACAGGTAAGCAGATGTTGTGCCTCTGCAACTCGTTCCTCAATGTTAGAGAAATGATCTCTGTTCAATGTTCTCAAAACTGATTTTGCACTTTTAAGTTTCTTGGCAAATTTGAACATAGCCACACCTGTGTGCTGTTGCTGTAACCAATGCTCCGAGAGGGTCGGTAAGAAGTCTTCATGGTGAAGCAAAAAGTTAGAACACCGGAAAGGGCTTTTCCGTGGCCTAAGTAGCTCCCCCAAGGTGACACAAGCCGGACTATGGTCTGAGATGAACGGGTCCCCAAAGTGGCCGTAAGACATAGGAAAGTACTGAAACCACAGGTTATTTACCAGAATTCTGTCCAATTTTTTTGCTATCACATTTGCCTCTTGGGAGTTCCACCAAGTAAGATGATTACCTCTGTAGGACAAATCAAATAAGTCAGCTCCTTCCAAACAGGCTCTAAACTCACGCATACCACTCGTAACTCTTGAAGATTGTCTAGAATCGTCTTCTGGATTAAGAGATTGGTTGAAGTCTCCCAAGGTGATGCAAGCTCTATTAAGAGTCCTTGGGTCTTTGTGAATATTAATAAGGTCTTGCCATAACTGCCGCCTACTATATTTACAGTTCGAAGCATAAACAAAAGAAGCTATAAACGGATGCTTCACAGTCGGAAGCTTGACCAAACAGCTGATGACTTGGTTTGATTTAAAGATAACCGATACGGAGGTGGACTGCTCCCAAATTATCCAAATCCTACCTAGATCAGCATGCTCGTAGTTATCAACAAAAAGGTTATCCGGGAATGTCTCTTGCAAAATACGGCAAGAATTTTCTTCCTTCACACGACTTTCAATCAGACCACCAAAGGGAAAACGGTTGTCTTTGAACCATCTTTTAAAATTCCTGCGCTTTATTGGGTCATTTAGACCTCTAACATTCCAACAAAAAATGTCCACCATTAAAGAGAGATTAGAGGGAGGGGCTAGTGCCCCGGGAAGATCCTACTTTAGCAAGCTGCTTCTGTTTTTTCTTGGAGAAGACTTGGATAAACTGTGCATCAACCTCAGCATTACCATCCGCAGATTGTTGACCAGAGTCTGGTTCTTCAGAAGAGGAAGATTCAGATGAGGGGTAGTAGTCAATCTCCTTCCCTTTGCGAGAAGCCATGTTGAGGGATGGTTTTTTAACATGTTTTGGTGGCTTTGGACCCTCCGAGATTACTAGTGGCAGGTTCTTAGTAGTCTTTTTTTCTGTTTCTGAGTAGTTGGCGGGGTTTTTGGTAGGGCAGTTTTATCCGTCCCAACTATACAAGAATGTGATGGCTGAACTTGAGAATTCTCTGTGGACCGCAGAGGTGCAGTTTGCAACTTAGGGGCAGCAATAAGATCAGTAATTTGAACAGTTATTTCCCGAGCAGAAGCCTGAGGTTCAGTGACTAGAGGAGAGGGAGCACTCGTGTCCTTTTTGTTGACCCATTTCCTCTGTGAGAACTGGGTAGAAGGCTGGGGTTTCTTAGAACGAGGACAGAGAGCCGTTACATGTCTGACCGAGTTACAAGAGGTATATGTTATTGGAGAAGAAGGACATCTTTTCAGGCTATGGCCAACCTGATTAAAGAACGAACAAGTCGGCGGTAGCCAAGGACAGCTGACTTCGATTCTGCAGATTTCATCATTACTGAATTGAATGTTAACCGCCTCGGGTAATGGCTTCGAAGGATCAACAATGGTGAACACTTTAGCAACAGTGAGGTTTGTCATGTTCGCTGTTGAAGGGTGAAGATGAAGTGGTTTGCCGATGAGGCTGGCTATGTATTCAAGTCCTTCAACTGAGAACATATGAGGTCAGACATTAGCGAACTCAAGCCAGACAAGAACTGAGGTGAGCTTTGGAATTGCGGGGGAGATCCCAGGTTCCCATTTGCCCACAAACATTGCCTGATTATCCACATGCCAAATACCATGAGCAAGGACTCTCCGACGAGTATCTAGAGACGGAATGCGAATAAGGAATGAGGTTTCAGATTGTTTACTGACTGTGATGTCACGGAGTTTCCGGCTCCAAATGCCATTGACTATTGCGTGCAGAGTACCCGACGGAGGGGCAGAGCCGTGAAATTGGGCTAAGACAAAATTTTCCCTGCGGTGCTTATTCTTGTGGATAACCTCGTCAGGGATAGAAACACAGAGTTCACCCGATTCAAGTGTAAAGGCTTTGCCTTTCCGTTGCATACGAGTACCAGAGCTAGTAACTAGGTCTGCCCACGATGGCACTTGAGAGGAAGGACCGGAGCTTATGGAAGATGGCTGAGAAGCTGTAGAGCCAACGTCTAGGTCAAGGATTGCAGTAGTGCTCTCCGAAGGGAGAAGTGTTGGAGCTGCCGAAACGGGCTTATCCTCAGGGGAACCAACACCGGGGGTTGGGAAGGAGTTAGCCATAGCCGCCGGTGAAGAGACGAGGCTCGGAGGGAGGCTCGGGGGGAGAGTAGGGGTAATCGTAAGGGGGATTTGCGAAGGAGGATTACCAAGAGGGATTAAAGGGGGTTTTTGGAGGAGCGATTTTTACAAGGGGATTTGCGGGGGGATTTCTTTTGCTTGGCCATTTGAGGGGACCGACGACGGAGGCCAGGGACCAGCACCGGTGGAGAGGAGAGGGGGAGGATCTTTTCAGAGAATTTAGGGTTTTTTGGCTGCAGGTTTTAAAAGCCTAATTCTTAGGCAAGACATAACTTAAAATGGTTGAGAGAAAGAGATAAAGGAGAAACTCAAATTAAGAAGTGAATGGATAAAGGCCATAACCTATATAACTTTCCTCAACTCAAAACCTCAATCCTCCTATTTTTCCCCTTCTTCCACCACCTCTCTCCCTCTGTTGCTTTCTTCCTCTCACATTTCCACTCAGATCTGTTCTCACAAAACCGCTTGTCTTATTAAGAAATTCTTCAAGTTCTTTCACAATTCGTTTTCCCTTTGCCTATGCAGCAAACTATTGTGATTGATGACTCTGAAGTTGTGTTGATCAAAGCAAATCATTGCCCGGGAGTGGTTTAGTTCTTGTTCAGAGTCACACTGGAGAATGGTGGATTCGAGAGGTATATTTACACCGGAAATTTCAGATTATGTGGCGAGATAAGATTGAAATCGTTTCTTACTGTTTCTATTCGTTGTGATGGTGATTTTTAGGATATGACTTATTATTTGTTGGCGAATAATAAAATATTTTGTTTGATACAATAGTTTTACCCGGTAACATACTTGTTAACAGATACTAAATGAGGTTTTTACCCGGTAACATATTTGTTACCGGTTTCAGATTATGTTACCTAGTAACATATTTGTTAACTGATACTAAACGAGGTCCTATACCATGTGTATACTATATAGTTTACCTGCTGCCATGTAAATTACCGGGTAATAAATGATTTATCATATGTATATTTAATGATAGCCGATATTAAATATGTTTTCAACATACAAAATATTTTACTGGGTACTACATCTACTGTTAGCGGCCGTTAAATATGTTACTCGGTAACATATTTGTTAACGAATACTAAATGAGATCCTAAACCATGTGTATCCTATATAGTTTACCTGCTAACATGTAAATTATCGGATAATAAATGCATTATCATGTATATTTTATGTTAACCAATACTAAATATGTTTTAATATACGAAATATAATATAGGGTACTACATCTATTGTTAGCAGCTACTAAATTTGCTGGTCGATACAGTTTGTTTTAGTAGGTATCAATCTGTGCGACAATGCATAAAATACTTGGTTACCGTATTTAATGTTTTGTCATTTTCTCTCTCTTTCATTTAATTATGCCGAGAATAATTTTGTATTTAACACGTGTGTCCAATGACATCGTCTAAATAATTTTTTTGTGAAGGTACTTATTGAATTTGTAAAATTAAATAGGATATTACCTTAAATCACCAAATAAAAAAATCGAATAGATCTTAATTTAAGAAAACCGAAAACTTTGAACGCCCGCCGTCTGAATCTAAACGGATATTTGAATGCCTATACTAAAAGTACTAACAACTTTATAAACTAAACTTTAAAGTTTGGACTCTTGCATACGTCCATATTTTCAGCACTCTCTTTTTTTAATTATCATCAACAGACAAGTACATCGGATTTCGTAACTCCTAATTAAACTAGATTAAATAAAACCAAACCACTTGTAATGATGCTTTGTTTTCTTTTGATAATATTATGGTGCTTTGGTACTTGTAAAGCTGTTTGCTTCACCCCAGAGTACAAACAGATCTTGTCTTCTGTTTTGTTTCACATCGAGAAGTATAGAGGATTCTCTGCACTCTCGAAGTGGTAATAATATCTAAATCTGTTGTGTTATATACATTATCTTGACGAAACCTCTCAGGATCTCTGCATTTGTATCAAAAAACTAAGAAAGAAGGAGAAAGCTGCTTCAATGGAGAAGAATAATGGCCTGAGAGTGATTCTGTTTCCACTTTCATTACAAGGCTGCATCAGCCCCATGATTCAGCTCGCCAAGATCCTCCACTCAAGAGGTTTCTCTATCACAGTGATCCACACGCGCTTCAACGCTCCAAAAGCTTCAAGCCATCCTCTCTTTACTTTCTTACAGATCTCTGATGGCTTGTCTGAAGCAGACACAAGAACTCATGATATGAAACGTCTCCTAACGCTTCTAAATCGAAACTGTGAGTCTCCATTTCGTGATTGTTTGACTCAATTGTTGCAATCTACAGCTTCAGAAACAGGGAATGCGAAACAGAAAATTAGCTGTTTGATCGATGATTCTGGATGGATCTTCACACAACCTCTTGCTCAGAGTTTGAATCTCTCGAGATTGGCTCTTAATACTTATAAAGTCTCCTTCTTTAGGGGCCATTTTGTTCTTCCTCAGCTCAGGCGTGAAGGGTATCTTCCATTACAAGGTACTCTTCCTTCAATTTACCCTAAAACTGTCTTATATGATTACCAATATTTCGACTTTCTTCTTCCAATTGTTTATCAGATTCAGAACAAGATGATCCAGTTAAGGAATTTCCACCGCTTCGTAAGAAAGATCTGGTACGGATTCTTGATGCAGAAACAGAGATTCTAGACGAGTATTCGGATTCCATTTTGAAGACAACAAAGGCGTCTTCAGGCCTTATATTCATTTCCTCCTGTGAAGAGTTGGACCAAGACTCACTGTGTCAAGCACGTGAAGAGTTTAAACTTCCGATCTTTGCTATAGGACCTTCTCATAACCACTTTCCTGCTTCATCTAGTAGCTTGTTTACACCAGACGAGACTTGCATTCCATGGTTAGACAAACAAGAGGACAGATCTGTACTTTACGTGAGTATTGGGAGCGTTGTGAACATCAGCGAATCAGAGTTACTTGAGATTGCTTGGGGCCTAAGAAACAGTGATCAACCCTTCTTATGGGTCGTTCGAGCTGGTTCAGTTAATGGCACAGAATGGATTGAGACAATTCCGGAAGAGTTCATCGAAAGGCTTAATGAGAAGGGAAAGATAGTGAAATGGGCTCCACAACAAGAGGTTCTTAAGCATCGAGCCATTGGAGGATTCTTGACACATAATGGTTGGAACTCGACTGTTGAAAGTATTTGTGAAGGAGTGCCTATGATCTGTTTGCCTTTTCGTTGGGATCAATTAATAAATGCAAGATTTGTTAGTGAGGTATGGATGGTAGGGATCCATCTAGAAGGTCGCATTGAGAGGAATGAGATCGAGAGAGCGATAAGGACACTACTGTTAGAAACTGAAGGAGAAGCAATCCGAGAGAGAATGAAATTTCATAAGGAGAAAGTAGAAAGATCAGTTAAACCAAACGGTTCTGCATATCAATCTTTACAATCTTTGATTGATTATATATCATCCTTCTAGCTATATATATATATATATTGGGTTGTTTCTAATGATTCTATTGAGAAACTGTTTGTCTCTTTAGGAAATTATCCCTTTGTATGAGGCATTTCTGGAATATAACTTGTTCTGAACTTAAGAGTACGCTACACACACACAAACAAAAACAACAGAAAACCTAGATCTTCTATAAGATTGATCTAGAGAACGTTTGAAGTAAAAGGCAACCATATATATGGTATAAAAAGCTCCAATGAATTGAGAACAGTGTTTGTTGATCTTACTTCAATTAAACAATTGACCCCTATTATTATTGTAGTGATCGGGATGAGTAAAATTTCTAGCTATGCTATTAGGCGGCAGCCTAAGTGATCTAGGCGCTAGAGGGATTTTATCTGTATCAATTTCTATATAATCGAGTGGATAGTATAACTAGGTGTATTATACTTCAAGACCAGCCATTAGTGATCACTCTACTCACCTGAAATCATTTCTTCCTAAAAGTCTCCTCATTTGATATTAGAGATATCTATATTTCTATATACTTAGAATATTTACATTTGGGTTTTAGGTTAGTTAATCTACTTGTATAAATACTGTAATTATCAACACAATAAACAACATTTTCCCAAATTTTTATATAATATAAGAGCATGAAGGAACCTAGCTAATTTTTTCTTCTTTTTATGCCACTTTCTCTTCTCTTCTATCTATGAGATTTTTTCTTTCTCGTCATTGATTGACTAATCGATAATGATTGGGCCTTCAACTGCTATTGAGGCAACATCTACTGTGTCTTCTACTACTATTGAGGCTACATCCACAGTCTCTCTTTACACTTTCTACCCATGGGATCAGATTCACTTCAAAGTTTTGATCTAGCTATCAAACTTTATTTTGTCTTTTGATTTCTTTTCCAAGCCTACCACTTAAGCTATAAGCTTCTGCTCAATTACTTTTGCTTCTTAAAAAAAACCCTAATTTTTATATGGCCTCCTTCTTCTCTCTGTTTAGCAACTACAACAACAGAGTGTTCTTCTTCTCTCTTTGTGCATTGTGTATTATCATGACCGAGTAACTATTTCTACTGAAACATCTAGTTATGTTTCTTTTTATCCTGCTACTAATCCTGGTCTTGCTCGATGGATCTCTGCAAACTCTATGATCAAGATTTGTTCATTGATACATAACCAGCAGAATCTTTTCACAAAAGCTTTGTCCGCAACAACTTATACTTATCTACTCTCCAAGTTGGAGATTCAAGACCTTTAACATCTAACGTGAGGGAGGATATTAGGAAGAAATATGTTATATTTCTATATACTTAGAATATTATATATATATTTCATGTTTTAGTTTTAGGTTAGTTAACCTACTTGTATAAATATTATGATTATCAGTATAATAAACAACCTTTTTCCCAATCAAAAGGTGTATATTATTGAGTTGGTTTTGATACAATAATATATAATTCATATATATAGTGTTTATCATTGACATAGTGGCAGACGTAAAACAAACTTTGATTAGGCACATGCCCCACACAAAATATAAAAGTTTCAGCTATATTTTTTTAGTTCTTCTTTTGCATGAAATATTTTCCAACATTTTTATTGTAAGTGCCTCATACTAAATTTACCTTTTGGTTCCACCACTGTTGATAATCCTAAATAATGAAAATCTTCCTAATCCTTATCATAAGAAGGTCAATAAGAATATTCTTCGGTTGGATACTCCTGGACGAATCTCAACATACGAAAACCAATTAGTGGTAAAGTGGCTTGGAACATAACATCAAACATCAATCAATAGTTCTGAGATTGATTTTTTTCGGCAAGTAAATTGTTCACGAACACAGAATCAGGCCGTATTACAAAACTTTGGTCAAACGCAATCATTTCTTTTAAAAAGTCTCCTCATTTGAAATATTTGTTGGATACTCCTCGAACAGTATCAGCAAAGTGGTTTGGATTGAAACAAGACGTAAATACTTTAGTTGTAATAATAACTAATTTGCTGCTATTTAACCAGACGAAAGATTTAACTACATTTTAGATCTTATTCTAATCGTCGGTATTGTTTTCCTAAAACTTAGTTGGGTTTCGGTCTATTATTATTAGTCTATGGTAGTATGTTTCTTGCCTTTTGGTATTATACTATTCTTTTTAATTAGTCTAATTGATCTTATACGCTTATGTATTTTAAATACTTTCATGTTTATCATCTTCCTTCCATTTTCTTTTTGTAAAATAAATATATTTGACTGTTAAGTGTTTTTAAGAATCATAGGTGGCATTTAATCTAGTGGTAGGCCGTAAATCCATTAAGCCAGACACACTTGTATATCTAGGGATCGAATGTTATTGTCACACTTGTATATCTAGGGATCGAATGTTATTGTCTACATTATGTAACAACTTGACTAATAGACCGGCCAGTTATAGTCTAATGTTAACAAAAAAAATGTCATTTAAGAATCGGCCGAAGATCAAAGTGTATTTAGATAGTAAAATTATATGAATTGATACCATATTCTATTTAATAAATCCCTACAATCTGAAATATAAAAGTCTAAGACTATTATGACAAAGCACAAAACAAAGTCTATGATTATGTGGCCTAAATCGAATAGCTTTGGAAGAATTTTCATTGATATGGAAAACATTGTAAAACAAAGAAGAGACAAACATGAAACGAACATAAAATCAACTTCTGCTGCAAATAATAGTTTGTTTGTTTTACTTTTCGAAAACATTTAAAGGCTGGGAACGAACGATGACGTTACGAGATGAAAAAGCCAAATCAGACTTTGCTTAGAACTAGAGTTAACGTCAGCTTATGGACAGCAGCAGCTCACGAGAGGAAAACAAGGTCCGTGATGTGACCTATTGATTAAAGTTTATAGTGATCATAATTTTTTTTTGTTGTGAACTGGATCTAGATCGAAAACAAGGCTCGATCCATAATCTAAGTTCAACTCATTTCTAAACTTTTTATTTATATGTAGTAGGTTACAATTCAACCAATTCTAGATGCCTAAACCAATAACTCGGACATGTACCCACCAAACTGAGAAGAACTTTTCAATACAAATCATACTTTTAGCATCAATAAATAAAAAACAAAGAATAGAAGTAATTTCTCTCTCGGGCACAAACTCCCAGATTTCTCTTCCTGCTATTTTGAGTAAAGGGGTTTGTTTGAGCCTAAACCTAATGAAGAACCCTTGAAGAAGGCACCCATTTACAGTAATTTTCTTCATCCCTTCTACTGAGATTTCACCATGGATTCTCTGCTCATGAGGAGGAGAGTGTAAGAAAGACTGCTTTGCTCTACTAATGATTTCTTTAAACGGAATCAATACTTCTCTCACCAAATGAGGTGAACCTCACAATGCAGACAGATATCTATGCACTCTGCTCCTTCATAAAAGAACCCTCTCACTATATGTGATGAACTATACCCTTCCTCTCTGCTCTCTCCTATTGCATCTGAACTACCTGTAATTTGGAAAGAGACCCTGTTCTGAAACCCTCACGATGTCCTACCGTATCCCACATGAAGCAAAAGGCAAGTCAATAGCTATTCATAGCCATGAACCGAGGATCTCAAAGGTTCGTGTATCCTCCTTTGACTCTTCTGCTTTAGCTGAAAAGCACAAGTTCACCTTGATGGGTAGAGTGACGAATGAAAAACAACAATGGATCTGGTCTTTAATTCCCTTCCTCTCGGAACACTGGCGGACCTCTGAGAAAGCTATTGGGTCAGACCTAGGGCTAGGAAGATTCCAATTCCAATTCAAGAATGAAGCAGATCTTATGCAGGTTTTGAATAACAGACCTTATCACTTCGCGAAGTGGATGCTTATTCTGGAAAAATGGACACCAACTACAGATGAAACCTTCCCGTCCCTTATCCCTTTTTGGATCCAAGTCCAAGGGATTCCCCTTCATCTCTGGTCTGAAGAAACTCTGTCAAGTATAGGCAAGGATATTGGACAATATGAAGGCTGTGACATTACAACCACAACAACTAGAATGAAAGTTACAATCAATGGCTTGCAACCTCTAATCTTCACTTCAATGGTGGAATTTGCAAATGGCGAAATAGTAAAGGCTCACCTAGTCTATGAAAAACTTGGGAAGTTCTGCCACACTTGTCATAGACTAAGCCATGAGGATAAGGACTGCAATTTTGCAAACCAGAATGACCAAAGGGGAGAACTTCACTCTGCAAAAATTGAAACAGACAATGTAAGTCACTCCTTGAAATCGGACAGGAAAGAAAACTGGAGCCAATAGCGATTTGAAATCTCACAACAATATAGAAGGAGACATACTAGCCAAACCAAAAGAGGTGACTCCCGCCTCCACTCGGTTTCTTCGGGCCAAATTTGCAAGAACCATAGTAACTCATGCGCCTCCCAGTCCGGCCCCTCTCAACAAGTAAGAATGAATCTGCATCAGAACAGTGCAAACTCAAGCCTCCATGAGACAGACCTAAGGCTAAGTATGAGGAAGAACCCAATGGTATGGAAGGAGGTATCTAAGAGACAAGAAAAAAATACAAACCTACCTGTAACCGAAAAGGAAGCCTCACACTCATCTAGAGACAGACGCCCCCCTCTAGAAAGAAACTCTTCTAATCAACACAGTGAAGCTGATATACCGCAAGGATTGTTAGATGAGGCGGTTGTTACACTCAAAGATGTTATGGACCAATATACAATATGTGAAGATCCTAAAGAGACGCTAGTTCGACAAGAAAGGACTAGACAAGCCATAGAATCAGGTGAATTCCAAGAAACAGCTTTTAAAATGGCAAAGTCGGCTATGGTTCACCAAAAACAACCAAGTCCTGCACCAAATAGGGAGATGATGCAAGAGAGAACCTCAGCATACCTTAGACTGGGCCCCCCAAAGTTTAGTCTCGCGTCAGAATTAGAACATCAGCAGAGTACAGTGCAGGAAACATCGATGAGAACCCCAGCTCTCATGCGGCTGAGCCCCCCTTATAAGCAAGATCAAGCTGCAACTGCACCGTTGTTGATTGAGGGTCACAAAGAGAGAGTGAAACCTGGGCAGAAAAAGCATAAGAATATCAGTCCAAGAGTCGCCAGTAAACGTAAAACTCCCCTTGCTAAAATCTCACCTCGACGGAAACTCATTATGTCGCCAAATACAACTTCAGGGCAGAGAAAAGGCCAAGGCTCCAGAACCTCAACTCGTGGAAATATAGCAGGAACTAGTCTTAACCCTCCAATCCAGTTGATACCTGCGACAAAAAAACCAAAGATGGATTTTCAGGATCCATCTCCTCCTGTTCCTTAAAAGTTTTGAGCTGGAACTGTCAGGGTATTGGGAACCCCTTGACAGTTCGACGGTTACGGGACTTATCTAAACGATATGCTCCCGATATAATGTTCCTAATAGAAACCAAAAACTCAGATGCAAAAGTAATAAAAGTGATAGAGAGTTTGGGTTTCTCGGAGTACTCACTTGTCACGCCACAGGGCCATGGGGCTGGAGGTTTAGCCCTGTTTTGGAAGCCCGATATTAACATCTCCATTGAACACAACTCACCTAACTTCATAGACACTCGTATCAGGTATGAGAATAAGGTCTTCTACACCACGTTCACCTACGGAAATACAGATAAAGCTAAAAGGAAGGAACAGTGGGAAAAGATGTTAAGCTGGAATGATGTGCGGGACTCAGCCTGGGTAACCATAGGAGATTTTAACGATTTATCTTGTAATGCTGAAAAACAAGGTGAAAATCCCAGAGCTGAAAGTTCCTTCTCTGACTTCCGAACTTTCCTCTCAAAGGGTGATCTTTTTGATATCCAACACTCGGGAGACCCTTTCTCTTGGAGAGGGATTAGACAGAATCAGGTCATCCGCTGTAGATTGGATAGAGTGTTATCAAACTCAGAATGGACCTGCCTTTTCCCTGCTAGCCGATGTGAGTATTTATGGTTCGAAGGATCTGATCATAAGCCCGTATTGCTCTGTTTGGATCCTACTCGGAAAAAAGGAAAAGGCATTTTTAGATATGATAGAAGATTGGATGTGGAAGAAGAATTGAAGGCAGAACTATCAAAAACCTGGGCTGAGAATGGGTCAAGGCCAATTCAGCTCCGACTTAACTGTCTTCGAAAGACCATAATTCGTTGGTCAAAGGAGAAACAGAAAAATAGCTTTATACTGATCGGAGAACTAAAGCAAAAATTAGAAGAAGCTATGGTTTCCCCTGAACCTGACGATACACGAGTGCGAAACATCTGCTCACAACTACAAGATGCGTATGCTGCTGAAGAATCCTTTTGGCGACAGAGAAGTCGTATTCTATGGCTTGAATCTGGGGACAAAAACACTAAATTTTTCCATGCTGCAGCCAACAAAAGGAAGGCAATCAACCGATTTTCAGTTCTCGAGGATGAGTCTGGAATCCCTGTTTTCAAGGAAGAGGAAATTACTAAAGTCATATGCCAATATTTCAGATCAATCTTCACGAAGGGAACAAGCCACTATAGCGAAGTGGTTGATGAAGCTCTAACTTGCAAAATATCAATTGAAGATAATGAGAAGCTGATTATGATACCTGATGACAAGGAGATCCATCAAGCTTTGCTCTCAATCCATGCTGATAAGGCGCCTGGACCAGATGGCTTCTCAGCCTCTTTCTTCCAAACCAATTGGTCTCTCCTGGGGCCTGCAATCTGTAAGGAGATAAGAAACTTCTTTATGTCCGGTTGTATGCCGAGATCCCTAAACGAAACTCTTGTAAGACTGATCCCTAAATGTCATAATCCTCTAAAAGTTTCAGAGTACAGACCTATTGCTCTAACAAATGTGACTTACAAAATCGTGGCAAAAATCCTCTCCAAAAGACTAAGACCGCTTCTTCAACAGGTTATCTCTGTTAACCAATTAGCCTTCATTCCCCAAAGAGCAATATCGGATAATGTCTTGATCACCCACGAAATCCTGCACACTTTAAAGACGTCAAAAGCCAGAAAGTATGGAGCTGTAGCAATTAAAACGGATATGAGCAAAGCCTATGATAGGCTTGAATGGAGTTTTGTCGAGTCAGTTCTTACTAAGCTAGGCTTCCATCACAAGTGGATTATGTGGATTGTGGCCTGCATCAAATCAGTTTCATATTCATTCATCATTAATGGGTCAGTCAGAGGAAAAGTGATACCGGAAAGAGGAGTGAGACAAGGCGACCCACTCTCCCCATATATCTTCATTTTGTGTAGTGAAGTGTTGACGGGTTTATGTGTTAAAGCGCAGCAACAGAAGACGCTCCTTGTTCTGAAAGTTGCAGTAAATGGTCCACACATCAACCACCTTCTCTTTGCCGATGACACGATGTTTTTCTGTAAAGGAAACACACAGAGTATCAAAACACTACAAGAAATTCTGGAAAAATATGAGAAAGCATCCAGTCAGTTTATAAACAAGACTAAATCGTCGATCGCCTTCTCAAAAAGAACACCTCAACATGTGAAAGAAAGAATTAAGACTCAGCTGCAAATTCAAAATGAAGGAGGTATAGGTAAGTACTTGGGTCTGCCGGAGCATTTTGGACAGTGTAAAAAAGACCTATTTGCTCATATAGTGGACAGAATTAAACAGAAAAGCCAAAGCTGGTCCAATCGTTTTCTCTCCCAAGCGGGTAAACAAGTCATGCTAAAGAGTGTACTTACTTCGATGCCTTTATATGCCATGTCTTGCTTCCTCCTTCCTTTGTCTTTATGCTCTCAAATCCAATCAATCATGACAAGATACTGGTGGGATTCAAATGATACTAGGAAATGTATGTCTTGGGTAGCTTGGAGAAAACTGATCAACTCGAAGAGAGCTGGTGGATTAGGATTTAAGGATCCACAAGTCATGAATATCGCCCTCCTTGCAAAAATCAGTTGGAAACTGCTGAAGCAACCTAACTCTTTACTGGCTCAAGTTCTTCTACCAAAATACTGTAAGGATACTGATTTTATGAGCTGTGAAACGAAGAGCAATTGTTCACACGGGTGGAGGGGTATTCTTAAAGGAAGGGACTTACTAAAACAAAACTTAGGCTGGGCCATTGGCAAAGGAAACGACGTCAGACTTTGGAAGGAGAATTGGCTTTCCACCTCCTCTCCAATGGCTATCAACGGTCCTGTTACAGAATCACAGGAGCAACTGTTAGTGGCTGATATTATCAACCCAACTTCCATGGAATGGGACCTGGTAAAAATCAGACAGCTAGTGCCTCTTTTAGAAGCAATTATACTAGCTATAAAACCAAGCAGAACAGGAGCAAAGGATAGAGTAATCTGGTTATCCCACCCGAGTGGAATGTACACTACCAGAACTGGGTATTTCTATGAACTAGAAAGGAGACAGAAGGAGGAGAGACTACTCCCAAGAAACCAAATCAATTGGCTACAAGAGATTTGGATGCAAAAATTACCTCCCAAGATACAACTCTTCCTATGGAAAACTCTCTCTGGAGCTCTTCCTGTAGGAGAAAGACTATGTCAACGTCATCTACTCATAGATCCCAGATGTAAGCTCTGTGGAGAATTGGAGACCATTGAACATACCTTATTCCTCTGCCGCAAAGCACAAGAAGTATGGAAGAAAAGCCCAATCTCCATGCCGAGTATCCATACTGCATCTCCAATAGTCGAGATCTGGAAGAAACTAAAGAAATCTCAGAACCTACCTCCAATTGGCCACTTCGATTTCTCTCGCCGGTTGGTTACTCTGGATGATCTGGAAAGATCGAAACAATCTCATCTTCAAAGATCGGAGCTTCTCTGCGAATGAAATCATCACCAAAGCGGTCTTAGATGCAAAGGAATGGAGTGAAGCTCAGAATCTGGGAAAATCTCAATTTCAAACCTTTCCGGTTCACCACACCCAAGATTTGGCAGAGATTGAAGACCTTACCACCTGCTTTACTGATGCGGCCTTGCACAAGGGTTCGAAAATGGCAGGATTAGGATGGGTTCTGTCCTCAGGTCCCAACGAGAAAGTTGAAGGCTCGATGCTCCTTCACCACGTCCAATTGCCTCTGTTAGCGGAAGCAGCTGCCGTTAGAGCGGCCATGGAAGATGCAAAGAACAGAGGGACCTCGAAACTAGCCATCAAGTCGGACTCGGTTTCACTTATCAGAGCAATTGAAACAAGCTCTCCAATTTCACAGATTCATGGGATCCTTTCGGATATCACCAACCTTCTCACCCAATTTGAGTTTATTTCTTTCACCTACATTTCTCGAAGCTTTAACTCTCTTGCAGACTCAATTGCAAAATTGTGTCTTCAGAACTGTTTATTCCCGTTTTCTTAATTAATGAAGTAAGTGATTGCCAAAAAAAAAATCATACTTTTAGCAATTAAAATCTTTTATCTTTATAAATAATTACGAAACTATACTAATTTTGGTTTGATTTATATTTGACTAAATTTTAATCAAGTTTATTTACAATTATATTCGAATTTACATGATTAAATACTATTTAAAACAAGAGAAAGAGTCACTGGGGCGAATACTAGTTGCCATCTTAGTTTCAGGAGTGGCGACCGGAGGCTTCCTTAGTTCCACCTGAGTCAGCTGCTTACAATCTCAGCTCGGTGACATTTTCCTCGCGGTTTCACCGGAGGCGGCTGCTTGGTAGTGTCTCCAGTTAATTGACATGTAGTAGGATTTCACATATGTATGACCATCTAGGGTAGATGGTTCTTGGGCTGCTGTTAAGCCCAATTTTATATTACCTCTGTTTTGTATTCTGCAACTTTAGCCTATTAGACCTTATCAATAATACTCAGACGACAAGAATACACTATTTAAATCATACAAATACCTCAATTAAAACACAAGTTTCGATTGGTAATTGCATAATCGTCTAATGGTATTTTCTAATGCAATTCTGCCAAAATTTTGCTAATCAGCATGATGTGCATGATAACACAATATAATGCAATTCTGCGACTTTTTTTAACTAAAAATTTACAAAGGAAAATCTCATTACCAATTATGCTTGCCTCTTTGTCTGAACAATTAAAATATAAAAATAATTATCTCTTTCTTAAAATTATATGGAACATCAATTAACATAACCAATAGTCAATTAGCATAATTAGCTATGGGCATAATACTTAAATCCGAAAAACCGAACAAAAACCAATCCAAAAAGTAAGTTCAAGTCCAGATGCGAGTTTAACAGTTTTACCCCATTGGATATTTATGGAAATAATTGTGGATATGAGGTTAGGTACGGTTCAAACCTGGAACCAGTCAGGTATCTGATTGCTTTTTGGGTACCCAAAGTTTCTTTCGGGTATTCAGGTATTTGTCAGATATACAAGTATTTAAGTCTAGGGTCAGGTTTGGATCCGGTTCCTCTGATATTTTTCAGGTATTTGAGCATTTTTATGTTTTTTTCAAATATTTTGAGAAATTTATGAAAAAGTCGGGTATCTTTTGGGTATATGGGTACTTTTTGCCCTTTCAGGTTCACATATATTTTTGGGTATTCAGGTCCAAATACTCAGGTATTTTTCAGATATTTGGATATATATTTATTTTTTCAGTTCTTAAAATTTGGACCTGGACTGACCCGGAGCTGAGTAGAACCAACTCAAAATGAACCAAAATAGTAGGGAGCCCTAAACGGGTATAAACTCCTTTACCCAAAAGGCCTAAACCCGAGAAAATCGGTCCGAACTCGATCCGAATATTCGAATGCCCATGACTAAACATAATTAATTGTAAACTAAACCAATATAAGTTCGTAAACTACAACATAACCAATAGTTAATTTACATAAACACCTATTAGTAAATTAGGTGGACTCAACCAATAATTTTTTTTTGGTTAATCTTACTCATTCTTTTTATTAATAATAGAATCGATAAAGACCTGATCTATAGCCAACTTTTTTCTTCCCTTTTACATCTGGGATGAATCAAACTCAACCAATAATTATTAATATAGGATACAACCAATAACCAACAGTAGAATTTAATTAATATCTGATAATAAATATTTACTATAAATTATTTACAAGATACAATATAAGTTCAAGAAAGAAATTCAAGCCAGCATGTGACTTTTGGTCTAATAGCATATGGTAAGTCCATTGAAGACAGACGCTGTTGTACATTCATGGAATGAGTCTCACTGTCTACATTATGTAGGAATTTGATTAATGGTCCGACCGATTGTGGCTCAGTGTTGACAAAAAAAAATGTAAGTCAATACATGAAAATTGTAAAAAATGAAATTACATATATGATTTGAGATTTACAACATCATCTGATTTTTTATGTATCACAAATGTATTAAAATAAAAAAATAAAAAATAAATGTGTTTTTTATAATATACATAAAATATTTTTTCAAGCATTATATATATAATTTAATTTTTATAAATTATTATTTCGTTAAATATAATAACTCTATATACGAAAAACTTATTAAAATATTATTAATTCTATATATGCCGTCAACAAAAGTTATTTAATCACCATTTTATTCTGCAAAATTTCATTCTCTAATATCTTATTCTTGATTTTTTTATATTGTGACTTTTATTTTACAATTTTATTTTATTTCTGTTACTAGGCAATTATACAATTTTACCAATCGAAGCTATGATATATATAACATAAAAACACACCTATTAATATATAGTAAAAAAATTAATTCTTATCAGAAATGATAATAATAAAAATACACATTATTATCTATATAAGTAGGGTGCGGCTAGAAATTATTCTATTTTCTTAAAGTTTTTTTCGTTGTTCTATTATTCGGATTGGCAGATTTTTCATAGCAGGACAATAATTCATCAACATGCTTCCAAGAACAGATTTCGTGTCATGTTTGTTAGTAGGGAAAACGGCCGAAATCTACATAAACTTTTGTCGTCGTGCCAATTCATACACGAACTTGTGTGCCAGACTTAAACTTAAGTTTATTGATAAAATTGTAAATTTCATATACGAACTATTATTTTTCGGCCAAAATCAATGTTGACCGTTACCTTCGTTAGTCAACCGTTAACGTGACACGTGTATGGCTCAACACGTGACACGCG